>VWZX01007188.1:5793-96658 GCA_013399015.1 Galbula dea
CCAGGACCTTGAGTGTAGTAGGACACCCCCGCAATGCCAGCCCTTACCCTACAGCCCTTCAATCAGGATTCTAACGTTTACCCACCTAAACCCCTTAACACGACCCCACCCACACCCTCATCAGACCTTCTCAGGCACCTCCTCCCCACCCTCTCACGCACCTCCCCCGTGCCCTGACTCCGCCCCAGCCCTCATCTTCCCCCCCCCGCCCCAAGCATGACCAAAGATCTTGACATCAGCTCTGCCCCAGGCTCATCCTCTCCTGTAACCTCCAACTCCCACCAGGCCTGGACACCCCACCCTCCCCACTCACCCCTTGCAGTGACCCGGAGCATCCCTCCTGCCCCATTACCTGCCCCAACCCTTGAGAAGGACTAGCCCCCAAAAACACCCACCCTCCTTTTTCCCCCCAAATCAGTGTGCAGGTGCCTCCCAGATGCAGGCTCACCCCCAAACTGGCATTCAGACAGGTCCTTACCCCAGGGAGGGGACACAGGAGTGACATAAGGCCACCACCACCCCACCCCAGCCACTCACCACTGCAGGACACCACAGCCTGAACTCACAGCATTTATTGCTCCAAGGGAGCAAACAAAAGAAACCGATGCCTCCCCCTGCCCCCAACGCCCCCTCCTCTAATCTGGGGGTCGCCGGCAGCCGGCAAAGGCACTGTGCCATGTCCATCAACACCAGGACCAAACAGGTCCAGCTCTTGACACCACCAGGGCCCAAAGAGAGGGACATGGCACCTCCATCCCTGGCACAGGACACACATCACTCCCCTCCCCCACTTCCGCCCACGATGGGGGGAGAGGTGTCAGAGCTTGCTGGGGAGTCCTGGCTGCCGCTGGAGCCTCCATGCTGCCTGCACCCCCTTGCCTGCCTGGTTGAGCACAGTGAAGGCAGCAGGGTCACTGGTGCGGCGGTAGCATGCGACAGGAGACTGCAGGACAGTGATGGGGATGCAGAAGTTGAGGTGGGGGTAGGTGGCCCCCGCACTGGTGTCCCGGGTGTTGCTGGCCACGATCCCTAGCGGGGAGAAGACCATTGCCCATGTCACCAAAGCTGGCTGGGACCCAAGGGATCCCCCCCCCAGCCCCCATGGGGAACCCTCTGGCTTACCCAGGAGGCATCCACTGCGGGAGGAGACGAGGGGCCCACCACTGGAGCCCCCGTGGACAGCACAGGTGGTCTGCAGCATGACGGGGCACCCAGCCACCGCTACCACGGCCGAGAGGACCCCTGCTGTCACCGAGGGGCCACAGGCCCGCCCCAGTGCCCCGTAGCCCACCACTCTCACCTCTTCTCCTGGGTGAAGGAGGGAGAAGGGAGGTAGGTGGAAGGGTATCAACACCCCAGCATGCCACTCCATGTCTCCACCCCCCAACCCATCTTCCTGGCTGCTTACCTGGGAGGAAGGTGTCTGCAAGGCATGGGGGGACAAAGCATGGCATGCTCTCCTCCAGCTCCACCACCGCCACGTCAAAGGGGGATGACTCCTCAGTGATGAACACCACATGCCCACCGAGGATGGTGGCAGCCCTAAGGACACAGCACACATGATGTCATGAGTGGGATGAGGTGAGGTGGAAGGGACAAGGTGGCGTACACACAGCTGCACTCACCGGCCTGGACCAGGTGCCAACGTCACACGGAGTGGGGCCCTGGCCTCCACCACATGCCGGCAGGTAAGAAGCAGCCGGGGGGTCAGCAGCACTCCCGAGCCCCAGGTCACCCCGCACTCCACCAGCACTGTCCAGCCCAGGGGGTCCTGCTTGGCTCCCGCCTGCACCGCAGCCACCAGCCCCGGCACTGGCGGCACCGCCAGGCCGGCTTCGCGCAGGAGCTCAGCGCTGCTGCGCAGGATGGCAGCCAGGGAGCAGAGCAAGGTGAGCCCGACCCACTCGGCACCTTTCCAGCAGAAGGACGCGGCGATGATGGCCACCAGATAGGGCCCGGCGGGCGAGGGCAGGAAGACCCCACCGCCCTCGGTACCGGGCAAACAACGCGCATCCGTGAGGACGAGGGCGTTCTCCTCCCCGGCCAGGTTGCTGACCACTCCCCTGCTCAGGGTGTTGAGGAAGAGGTCGGGGCAGAGGGCACCAAAAGGGGAGCCGCAGGCCAGCAGCCCGTCGCCCTTGCGCAGGCAGCTGGCGCTAACTCGCGCTGTCCAGGCTCCGCCGGGGGTGTCGAGGCCGGGCACCCGCAGCCAGGCGAACCAGTGCAGGGCCTCCCGCTCGTCCCCCACCGCCTCCCCGCCGAAATGCCACTGTTCCGTTTGGGCAAAGGCCCGTGCCAGCGCCCGCCGGAAGGCTTCGCAGGGCACCAGGGCCAGGAGCCGTGCTTCGTGCTGCCGCAAGCCGCCGGCCACACTCCCCGATGGCGTCCGGGAGTCAAGGGCCGGGACGCGGGCACCGGCCGGCGACTGGAGGACGAGGAGGCGTAGCTGGGGCTGGAGGGCGCTGGGCAGCAGAGCGCGGGGCTGTGCCCAGGCGGCAGAGCCGTTCCGCAGGAAGGGGGAGAAGACGGCGCCTTGGCACAGCACCAGGCCAGGGCCACGGCTCACGATCACCCCGCTGCAGCTCCAGGGGCCGCCGGCGGCCGCTTCGGAACTGTCGGGCGGGCCGGAGACGCTAACCACGCAGCAGGCCTGCTCCTCCTCTGCCATGGCGGCGCCTGCGGAACGGGCTGCATGCGGGGCAGCGCCGGGGCCAGTGCAGTGCAGTGCAACTCAGTCCCGCTCAGCACATCCCCGCGCCCGCTCCAGCTTGCTGCCCCTCGCACCGCCGCCTGCCCCGCCTCTTCCTCGCCCCGCTCGCCCACTGGCTGTGGCTGGGCCCTGCACCCCGCCCATTGGTGGTGGCGGAGGTGGTGCCTTCCCTAAAGGCGGCAAGGGGCGGGCAGGGTAGAGCGACGTGGCCGGACGAGCACGGCTAGCTCCTCCCGCGGGCCACCAGCCCCACGGCCAGCGAGCCCTTGCCCCGCCTCAGTTTCCCTCCCAACAGCCTTCACGCTCCTCCGGGAACCGCCCCGCCAGAGGTAACCGGGAGGGTGTGCGGACGTGTCGCAGCAGCAGGGTCCATCTTAGCACCGGCCTCTCTGGGGTTTGGTTGGAAGGGACCTTTCAAGGTCATCTAGTCCAGTATCTTGCAGTCAGCAGAGACAGCTGTTGCTCAGAGCTCCAAACCTAACCTGGAACGGTTCCAGTGGGGCTTCTACAACCTCTCTGGGCAACCTGGCCCAGTCGTTTCACTACCTTCACAGTAAAAAAATTTTTCGTCTCTAGTCCAAATCTCCCCTCATTTAGTTTAAAATCATCACTTCTTGTCCTCTCAGAACAGGTCCTGCTAAACGCAGTCCCCATCTTTCTGAGAGGCCTCCTTTAAATACTGAAAGGTTGCAGTAATGTCTCCCTGGAGCCTTCTCTTTTCCAGGTTGAACAACCCCAACTGTCTTAGCCTGTCCTCAGAGCAGAGGTGTTCCAGCCCTCAGGTTCATCTTGAAGTCACAGCACCTGTGTCACCATCAATACTTACACCACCTTAGAGTGAGGTTTGCCACCCTTTCGGAGGAGAAAGACACGCCTTTATTCAACTGAAAACAAGTGCCAGACAGTAATGAAACTCCAGACAAAAAAAAGTTCTGAGTATAAAAGAAAATGGTTCAGTCTAATCAACAGCCTTGTGATAACACAAAACGCCAAACATTGCCATGCGACAACAACCAGAACAGCCTCGTGATTCTCAAGAGCGAGAAGGATCTGATGTCCTCGCCTGAGGGCCCACCCACTCGGTCGCCACATGCCCACGCTGAGGGCGGGGACGCTCCTCTCCAACTCCAAACCATCCCTGTGAGCTGCAGAAGCTTGGATGGCACATGCATCAGTCCCCGACGGCGCCCTCTGTAGCGCAGCGTCGGTCAGCGTGACAGCACAGCCGCCCTCCAAGCTCAGCAGAGCCCAAACGCTGTTTGCTGAGGACTTTCTAACAGCGTGATAACCTCGGTTCAGTAATTTGTGAAATACCTAAATATCGTTAAATATGTTTTTAATAAAACCCTACCTGGACTCTGGACTAAACAAGATGATGATGTTAAAACGAAAAAGTTAGAAGGGATGCAGTTGACATGAACACTTTCTTTAAAAAATATAATTGCTTTTTCTTTTTTCCTCTGTTGTTCTTTTGTTTTATTTGAAGTCAATTGGCCACAGTGGTGAGACCTGCTCTCTTTTTCAGTTGTTATGGTGCAGAGTTTGACTTCCCAGTCTCGCTGGAACTGACCCAAAGGGGACGACTCGCACCTGCGTGCAGAGCAGCAGCCGTCTCCCCGCCTGGTGGAAAAGAGTTGTGTCACCACTGTGTGAGAGGGCAGCCAAAAACCAGGAGTCTCTTGGTCAATGTGGTCGGAAAGCTTTCCGTGTCCTAATAGAAAAGTCCATAGGAAGCTGCGAGCAGGATCAGTCCAGAGGAGTAAAACTCGTTTTGTTTTGTGTCCGTCCAAGCGTCAGTCGATGTACTGTGATAGCCAGCGGAAGCCCTCGCCGTAGCCTTGCCTCTTCAGTACGCTGCACATGAACACTTCCATGGGGCGTGCGTTCAGGTCCTTCAGTGGCACATTTCCCTGGAGGAACCCAAAAAGGAGTCAGGACTGTGGCCCTGCTGCCTTTAGAGAAGCAGCAAGGCAGTCACCAGCACCCAGGGAAGACTCTCTTGGCCAGGGAGTTTCCCCCTCCTTCACAAGGGAGACCTGCTCCTGGGGCTTTTGAAGCCAACAGTGCAGAACAGGTGTTGGGAACATCAACACCAATCATTCTGGAGGGACAGCCTGATGGTCTACTTTCTCACTGAGGGGAAGCAGAAGGGCAGGAGTTTCTCTCTTTTTCTCTGGTGACCAGCAATAGGACCTGAGGGAACTGCATGAAGCTCTGCCAGGGTAGGTTTACGTTAGCTATTAGGAAGAGGTTTGGTGGAGCACTGGAACAGGCTCCTCAGGGAAGCAGCCACTGCACCAAGCCTGACAGAATTCAGAAAGCATTTGGACAAGGCTTTCAGGCACATGGTGTGAATTTTTGGGGGGCTGTCCTGTGCAGAGGCAGGAGTTGGACACCTAAATCAACACCTAATCCCCTAATAAATGCAGAGATACCGTGTTTTGCACAATGTTGGCATTTTCAAACCCCGTTTAAAGATTCACCTTGGACAATACTGTGGACAAACTCCCAGTTACAACTCAGTCAGTTTCTAGACAGAGCTCTCATTCTGCTACTCAACATGCAAACTTGTGGACAACCCAAGATTTGGATGCCTCTCTACCTTTCCCGTGGTCTGTCCGTAGAGCCCAAAGATCTCCCGCAGTTTCTCCTCGCTGATGGCCTCTGGTCTGTCAATTTTGTTACCCAGGATAAGGATTGGCACATTGGATATTGTCTCATCTGTCATTAGTGCCTGCACACAAGATGGAAGAAGGGTTAGGTAGAGGCAGAACAGGGACCCATAAGAGCTATTTTTTGGTGCTTTTGCAGAAGTGGAGTCTCTCTGGAAAAGTTTCTCAGAAGAAGTTTCTATCTAGACCCATGCACTGTTACAAAACTTCTCCAGCTCTGGGAAAGTCTATTTATAAACCCATAAGCATTGAGGCCCTGCATAAAATAATGTGCAAATTCCTCTAAGCACAGGCTTTGGGCACTGCATTGCTGCTGTAAAAAGTGCCCTGGAAGTGTAAATCCAAGGCACGAGACCTTCAAAATGTGCTGTGCACAAATTCCAGCCTAAAAAGGAACATTTTTTTTTTTTCTAGTTTAGCTATTCTGAGGTCTCAAGGAAGGAAAACACAAGTGTGTATTTACATTAAGTTCCACTTTGGATTCCATAAGACGTGAGTGATCTGCACAGTCCACCAGGAAGACGATGCCGTTGATGGCTGGCAGGTAGTTCTTCCAGACTCGGCGAGCTGCAACACACAGAAACAGAGACTGCTTTGGGCTGGAAGGGACCATTGAAGGTCAGCTAGTCCAATCCTCCTGCAGTAAGAAGGGACATTGCAACTAGATCAGGTTGGTCAGAGCCTCAAATCTAACCTCACCTTGGAATGGTTCCAGGGATGGGGCTTCTACCACCTCTCTGGGCAACCTGGGCCAGTGTCTCACTACCCTCAGTGTAAAACATTTCTTCCTTCTATTTGGTCTAAATCTCCCCTTTTTCAGTTTAAAACCATCAGCCCTTGTCCTGCCACAACAGGCCCTGCTAAAAAGTCTGTCCCCATCTTTCTGATAGGCCTCCTTTAAGTCCTGAAAGACTGCAAGAAGGTCTCCCTGGAGCCTTCTCTTCTCCAGGCTGAACCACCCTAACTCTCTCAGCCTGTCCTCACAGGAGAGGTGTTCCAGCCCTCAGATCTTCTTCCTGGCTTTCTCTGGACCTGCTTGAGCAGGTCCATGTTGCTTCAGGTCCAGAGAAGTGACAAACACTTCTCTGTAAAAATGCTACTTGATGCATTAGGAAAACTGCACCTAAAAAAGAGCCAACATCTTCATGATGATAAGCCACAAGGCAGCTTCAGTCCCTTCTGGAGAAGAGACTGGCTGACACCACATGACAGGCAACTTGGAGAGGTAGTTACACCCTCTCTGCTTTTGTAAGTAAGTCTCATGAGCCAAGGCTGTCTTTTTAGCCAGGGTGTCCTCCTTCCTGAATTTTTGTGTATTAAAAAACACAACCAAAGAAGAAAACCTTTGTTTAAACCCTCTAGAAAGTCTAATAATAATAATGCAGCCATTATTAAAAAGAATAAAGGTAGGACATTCACATCTTCCACAACCAAACAATATTTCAGGCAGTAGAGTGTGAACTGAGAGGATTTCTTCTTTTTTTCCAAACTCACAGAATAAAGCACAAGTGTTAAACCACTGGGATGCCAGAGCCAAGAGTTTATTTCCTCTTATCACTCCATAAATAATTTGAGGCAGCAAATGACTAGGTGATGCTAATTGCTATCACTGTTCAGTATCACTTTTGCTTAAGATGGCTGGAGAACATAATGGAAATCAGAAAATGAATCTCATTCAGTGCCTCCCACCCAGCAAATTCACTTTTACCTTGTTCATGGCCACCCAGATCAAAAGTTGTAAAGGTCATTCCAGCAATTGTCAGCTCCTCTGATGCTGAAAAGTAAAAATACAGGCTGTGTTGCAGGCAAATGAGGAAGCCACCATGTCCACAGCTTCTTGGGGACTTGTGGTAACATCAGACACACTCTTCACACAAGTTATTCTGTAGCATTCCTGTAGAATTCAGTCACTAAAATGGTTTCACAAAATCACAACTGGAAGAAAACAATTTCTCCTCCCTCCCCACTTAAGCACAAGCTTATTAATCTGTAATCATTACACTTTTGGTTTGAAACCCACCCCCTCCCCAAGAAAAGCTCATCATATTATTGACCCATGCCAGTTTTTGTGCTCTACAGTCTAAATCTGAGAGGAAAACACAAAGCCACTACACTTTAGGCACACTCACGTGCAGCTGCACCCTCAGTTGCAGTTTCAAGACTCTGTCACCCCAATGGAAAGGTATCACCAAGGCATCTTTTGACACCCTGTCCCCAAAATTAAGGGGGAAAAAACACCAGCATGAGGCAGGCAGGGTTCAGTCACTGGCAGACTTACTGGGATGTAGTGTGGGGACATGCTGACCCAGCCTGTCATCTTTGAGCATGTGCAGCAGTGTGGTTTTGCCTGCATTATCCAAGCCCAGGAATACAAGTTTGCCAGACTTCTTGTACAAACCTGGAAGGAAAACAAACAGGTAAGAAAAACTCCAGCAGGGTTACCTCAGCACACTTGTAACGCTCACTGTTGTTTATACACAAACCCCTCTCCCAGAGCCATCCATACTGCCACCCATGTGCTTATAGGACTTCCAGGACTGACACAGAACAGCATGGAAAAACCAGTACAGCTTGAACTAGCTTTTACCCAGACAGCACAAGGTGATGTCTACAACAACACACAAGTTTCTAAGCTTGTGTTTCTATCCTTAACATGCTTTTTTCCCCTCAGATACATCCTAGCAGAAGAGCATGCAGGGAAGTATTACTAATGTGCACTGAGTTATGGACCAACCTGCCACCCCCAAAGGGCTATTCAAATGTGAAAATGGAATAAACTGATAAAAACCAGCAGCAAATTGTTGAAGAAAAAGGACAAATCATGAAAAGCCACATCATTTTCTTTAGATAAACTGATTTTTTTCCCTTCTTCCAGGTATACATCTGCCATAGGAAAGTTCCCTTCCCTTTGTGAGGTGGCCCAGATAGAAAGCACCCTGTTCTCAGGAAGGGCCTCCTCTGGAATTCACAGTTCTGGTAGGAGGAGCTTCACCATCGCCCACACCTCAGGCAAGGGCTGCCTGAGCCATGGTTAGGCAGCCAGCCTGGCTGTGCAGGTCACCCTCAACTGGGCAATGGTTTGTCCATCAACTTTGCAAGACCCTTCAACCCAGATAACACTGAGGACATTAGTCAGTGGACAGCAGCAAGCCCAGTAACACCATGGTGAGTAGCTTGGTGTAGGGAAGCAAAAATTTGAGAAGAAGCAAGCCAGCCAGCTGCTTGGGGCAGGGTGCTAGGGTAAACAGGGCCATGGCATCAGTCCACCTGCTCTTGCATGTCTAAACATCAAGAGAAAGACTGAGTGGGAGCCAAATACCTCCAAATTCCTCCTCCTACTCTAAGAACCCTCTCTATACTAGTCAGAGCTATCACATATTCCAAAAGAGCTATACTTTAATTACTAACTTTTAAGGGATCTCAGCAACTAGCACAAGCCAAACTGACCCACTAGCAGCTACCTTAGCCCCAAAAGAGCTGGTTTAGAACAAAGGCAAGGTGACATTACCTAGAAACTGCAGCACGCTGCTGAAGCTGTTGTAAAGCCATTCGAAAATGAACGACATCGTGGAAGATTTAATCTCCTACTAGGACAAAAAACGAGTTACAAGTGTCAGTGCTGATGGAAACCGGCTGCGTGGGCCCCTCCATCCTCCCGAGGATGCTGCCATTCGGGAGCAGGTCCCGCTCCCCTCCTTCTCTCCCTCCCTCCCGGCCAGCACATCGAGGGCGGAGGAGCAGAGGCGTTCAGGCGGGACGTAACTAACTTCCCTCCAGGCGATCTCCGTGGTGGCAGCAAGCAGGGGACGCGCCGGTCACTGGAACACGATCCCCACCGCAACCTCGGCACCGTGGGACGGTGAGAGGGAATCAGCGGTGAGGTGGGCTCGAGGGCATACGGCCCCGACGGCGGCTTCAAGGGCGGGCGGCGCGGCCTAGCCCCCGCCCCATCCCCGCCCTGCCTGCGTGTCACCCACCCACCACAGCCCCGCGCCCGGCCCGGTCCGGTCCCCGCCACCCGGCTCAGCTCCCGTCAAGATCCGCCCAGCAGGTAACCCCCCGCCACCGCTCACCCTCGGCTACCCCCGGGCCTCCGCGCCACCGACTCCCCTCCGCTCCAGCCGCCAGCTCCCCACCGGAAATACGTCACCCCCAGCGACCCGCCCACTTCCGGCTCAGCGGCTTCGCCGCGCTGGCTCCCACGTCAGCTGTGCGTTCGACGCCGGGGGCCGCATCCAGGCGTCACGGGTTCGACACCGCCCCCTGGTGGCGTCACCTCCTTCCGGAGGACTCGGGTTCCTGTCACCTCAAATTACAGTGTCCCTGTGGAGGGACATTACTCAATTCTTCCCTGATCACGGAATCGTAGCATAAGCATGCTGGGGGTTGGAAGGGACCTCTGGAGATAATCTAAGCCAATGCCTCTCCTAAAGCAGGGGCACCCAGGATCACCTCCAGGCAGGTTTGGAATCTCTCCAGAAGAGACTCCACAACCTCTCTGGGCAGGCTGGGACAGGGCTCTGGCACCCTCACAGCAAAGTTTTTCCTCCCGTTCAGATAGAACGTCCTGGGCTCCAGTCTGTGCCCATTGCCCCACGTCCTGTTACTGGCCACCACTGAAGAGAGTCTGGCCCCATCCTTTTGACCACTGCCCTTTAGAAGCATCAAGAAGATCCCTTCTGGGTAGAGAGTGAAGAGAACCTTGAGCTACTGGTCACACTCTTCTAAATACACCTCAGGATGCAAATTGGCCTTCTTGGCCACGAGTGCACCTTGCTGGCTTATGGTGAACTTGTAACCCACCAGGACTCCTAATCCTTCTTCATAGGAGTTCTTTCCAGCAGGTCAGCCCCCAACCTGTACTGGTGTTATTCTTCCCCAGGTGCAGGACTCTACAGTTGCCCTTGTTGAACTTGAGGAGGTTCCTCTCCCTCAACTCTTAGCCTGTCCTGGTCTTGCTGAACAGCAGCACAGCCTGATGGGGTGTCAGCCACTCCTCTTAGTTTTGTATCATTAGCAAACTTCCTGAAGGTCCCCTCCATCCTTTCATCCAGGTCATTGATGAAGATGTTAAACAAGGCTGGACCCAGTACTGACCCCTGGCCCTGCCTGAGGGCTGCTGCTCACCCCCTGGCTTCAAGGATGCAGCTCAGGGAGGGAAAGGAGAGGTAGCCCCTGCAGCACTGCATTTCAGTAGTTTTTATTTCTAGCATCCACACATGTACCAGGTGAGGGATCTTCTCTTGCAATTTACAATGTACACCACATGACCACACACAAGCAGGTGCTCTGATTTTATGTTTTCTAGCCTCCACAAGACCTTCAGGCAGTAGACATGTCACTGCTAAAGAATGAATTCTAATCAGCAAAGTTGCAGTCAAGGTCTTCTTGTTGACACTGAAGCTACTCTTGTGGTATATTCTGGTTGACTCCTCAGTGGAAAGGACACAGCTGTCTCACCACCCATCCTCAGGCATTAATTTTTCTGGTAGTAGAACCACTTGTCAACTGTGCACAGCAGAAAAGAAAAAGCAGAGGGGGTTAAAAAAAAAGCAAGAGAGCTAGCCACCCACTTACCAAGTAGTCACTGGGCACTGCATGGGTCACCTCCAGTGCAGAGGCTTCTTCCCTCTCCTGTCAACAACCCAACAGGTTCTTGTGCAGCCCTGTCTATGTGTGTTTGTTTTCTCAGAGATGTCACCATGCATGACTCAGCTCAGGTAAGGAGAGCATGCCAGAACCAGCTTTCCTCTGGCTCAGCTGACTCAGGGAGGCAAAGTCATTTTACCTTCAACTCCAGTACTCCCATAGAAGACACAGATTCATTACCCATGAAGTGACTGGAAGTGAAAGCCTAGCTCCTTTCTGCCACTGCTGTGGGTTCTCACCACTGTCACTAGCTCACCCTAGGGTCTTGCCCCTGCCACAGCAACATCCAGACTTTGTGCCAGCTTCAGCAGCAGGGAAAGATGAGAACTGAGAGAGGATTCCTCCTACAGCCAATGTTCTCTTAGAGTTGTGTCCCAAGGAGTGAAAAGGCTCATTACCAGCTCACAGCAGACACTTGTTCAGTGACACATCTCTAATCAGTGGGTCAGTGGTAAACATGCACAGAGCATGAGGATTGCACTGAGGATACTTATAGAATCCCTGTTTTGGAGGAAATAAAACTGCTCTCCTGCTATCACTGCACTTCAGTCCTCTGCAGTGCTCTTCTTTCAGGACCTGCTCTAAACCTGATCTCTTCTGGAGTGAATTCTAGCACCTCAGGCCTCTTATGTACCACCCATTTATAGTGTCATAGAATGGTTTTGGTTGGAAGGGATCTTAAAGATCATCTAGTTCCAACCTCCATGCCATGGGCAGGGACACTTCCCATTTACCCACCTTAGGGACTCAAGCAAGGAAGTAAAGCAACAACAGAAGTTCTTCAGGAAACAAACTGCTGTGCTGACACAAGTTAGGTCCAACAAGGCCCTTTGTTTCTCCTACAGCTACAGCCACACCCAGCCATCAGTTAAGATCCTCCTTTTCCTGTTGGTAGTTCCTTTAAGGAAGCCTCCACTCAGTACTGGAATGTTAAGATGGGTTTGGAGACTCACCTTCGGGTGGGATTGGGTTGGCAGCTTTAAATGGTGGTGCCTGAAAGGAGAAGTGTTATTAGCAGACAGCAGTTGCTGATGGAGGTTGACCTTATGCCTGAAGTTCACTAGACATCCTTTAGACCTCCACCAGTCTTTACTTGGCACAGTTTATGACCTAGGCAACATAAGTTGGTCTTTGGCAACCAGTGCTGATCAGCTGTAAGGGAATAAATGAGCTGAGTCCTGTCATCCCCAGTCTCCTCATTCCACATCCCCTCAGAGATGGAGGAGCTCTGCTCTAAGCACAGGCTGCAGTGTCATCTGCTTCTCACCACAAGCAGTTATCACTCCAACCTCTATCCAGTGGCAGGCAGCCTGCTTTTATTTAAACCTACAACATGATGGTGGAACAGAAGCACAAAGGACTTTCAGAAAACCTCTTTGAAGAGCTTCCACCTGATATTTAACAACCAAATGACAGACAAGGGGCCCTGGATGGAGACAGAGCCTCTGCAAGGGCTGTGCTCTCAAAAAAACCTGAAAAAGCAATTTGGAGATCACTAGAGGATCCCAGCACTTTTAAAACCAAGAAAATGTTACTTCACAAGCCTAGGGAGATGCAGTTAAGTCCTGAAACTGGATAGGAGCATTGCATTGGGAACTTCAAGCTTCTCATAGCAAAGGATGCATGGTCCCTGGCAGTCAGGCTCTCAGAAATTAGACTTTCTCTTCTCAAAGGGTGACCTGTACTATGAAGCTCTTGGAAGGCCAAATATTTAAACACTCTGAACAGCTGACAGCCAAATTCAGCCCTTCATGCAAACTCTGGTTTGGATTTCATTTTCAAGATGATTAAAGGCAAGAAGCTGTCTCTGGAGGAACACCTGGCTTGCTCCACATCCATCCTGTTTAACCAGAAACAGGTGCTGTGTTCAGTCATCCAAAAAACGTTGAGTGTTCAACACAGAGAGGACAGTTTATGGTCTGGGGGTTGGGACACACTTAACATTGGGTTAGGAAACTGAAGTTAGTACTTACTGCATCCACAGTAGCTTTTGCACACTCTTGACTACAGCAGAAAGGGCTGTCAGACACTGTCAGGTTTGTGCTAGAAGAGAGAGGTTGCTTGTGAGAAGGTGAGTGCCAAGCCTCTCCCCCAAGAGTACTAAATCATGGAACACTAAGAACCACTCCTCTGGTTGCCAGCTTGATGGGGAAGGCCAGCAGCTAAGAGAGAGCATGGCACCACTCAGAAAAGGTTGTTTCACCTACCAGTTGATCTCCCCTCCATCAGTCTTCTTTGCTATCAAAGCTTTCCAGTGCTCATGAGTGCTTTTGATGATGTTCAGGGCAAAATCCTGCAGATGAAGATGAGAACAAACACCATGTTAAGTGTAAGCACCAGACCATCTTCTTGACCCTATCAGTTCCAGGGAACAAGAGTGTTTAGCTAGTTTCTGACTTGGGAAGGGACTCACAGAGACCTCTTCCATTCCTGCTCCTTTCAGGTCCAACAGCAACCTCTCAGCTCAGCCAGGGGATTTTACAACACAAACTGGTTTACTTTTGAGGTGGGAAGATATGCCAAGGTCACTTAGTGAGGCCAAAAGAAACTGAATGCAGATATTCTAGTCTCAGAGCAGTGCTATCTCATAAAAGCACCTCCATTCTGCTGCTCCTCCCACTCAGTTTGTCTCCAGCAGTTAACTGATCCTGACCTAGCTGCAAGGTTTCTTCCACTCCAAGCCAATCATTCAACTGCTGCACCTAATCTAGCTTTGCAACTTCTTAATGAATCTGCTTGCAAGTGTGTCATAGCTTTTTCCCTTCAAAAAGAAGCAGTATATGCTCAAGCATTAACCTGTCAGCTGAAGGAGGAAGCACACACAATTCTTTGTTAGCATGAACACCAGCAATAAATACTCTGGGGTTTGATCCCACCCAGAGCCAAATAAAACACTGCAGGAACATGTGTGAGGTTCTTTGTCCTTGTTTTCTGCCTTGGCCTTGATTCCACTTTCACTCCTCTTGAGGGGCAGTGAGATGTCCCAGCCCATCTGACTGAGTGCAGTGCCACATCCAAAGGGAACCAGCCCATTCCTCTGTGGCTTCCATTTTCCCCCCCTTAACCCTTTCCTTCCCCTCCTCTGCACCAAACTCTGGATCTCAGGGAGTTGAGTTCCCTCACTAAGCTACTCCTGGCACACCATGACTGGCAGAAGCAAGATTTCACCTATTCAGGAGCAGGAAGTTATCTGACCCAGCCCAGAGAGGAGGCAGAGGAATAATGCTGCCATGGCAGAGCCTTACTCAAAGGGCATGAGGGAACACTTTATGCCTGAAGAAAGAAACATTTAAACTCCTGATTCAACCTCAACTTGCACCAGCATGCAATGGAACAAAGCCAGCAAGCAAGGGAGGTGAAGGGTGAAGTGAAGCACCCTTTGCTCCAGAGCAGAAGCAAAATGTTTTCCATCCTGGCTCTGCCATGGATGCTGCCAGCTCTGAAGTGATCCCATCTCATCTAGAAGAAAAACTGATAATATCCAAGAGCAACAGGGTGATAAACTCATGCTTTTTCTCCTAGTATTCCTGGTCTGGAAACAAGCAAGCATAGTAGCCTGGAAGAGGAGCAGGAAGAATGAAATCAGTTCTCAGCAGCCACCCTAGAAATCCATTCTCTCAGCATCCCCATGCAGTGAGCTCAGTTTTTGGCCAGCAAGCTGACTGGAACAAAGACAGGTGATCCTACCTTGTCTTTGAATTCACCATTGAAAGCAAACTGGTTTTCTGGCTTTCCATCAGGTACTTTGTATCTTCTGAACCAGTCCACTGTAGCTTCCAAGTATCCAGGTTTCATCCTTCTGACATCATTGATATCTAGGCAGGGAGAAAAGGTCTGTGAGCCAGATCTAGTAACCCCCAAAATTATACCATGTGCCTGAGGGCCTTGTCCAAATGCTTTCTGAACTCTTGTCAGGCTTGCTGCTGTGACTACTTGTACTGGGTTGAGTTAGAACAGAGCTAATTCTGTCCAATGATTCAACTTTTCAGCTAAAGCTCTCAGGAACTGCACTTTCTGAAACTAGCAGCATGTTTTGACAGACACTGCCTGCTCCTAGCAGTGATCAGAACTAATGTTTAGAGTTACTACCAGGGATTGGGATGCAAAGCAAGGTCACTGCTAAATCTTGTCTCCCATGTTGAGGGGTGCAGACTAAAAGGCTGCAGCTGCAGGAGGAGCAGACAGGACAGGTGACCCTAAACTGCCCAACAAGGTATTTCCTTCCATATATGTCACATTCACTATAAAGTTGAGGGATCATGAGGGTCAGGCTTGCTCTTGCTCTCTTGCTCAATGGCTGGCATCCAAGGAGGACTCTGTCTCTTTCTGTCTTTGATCCTGATCCCTAAGTTCCTGCCATCCAGTTCCAGGATCCAGCCCCTGAGTCTGGTTCCCATCTCCTGCTGAGTCCTTCTGCCACAGCATCAGTGGTGACAGTGATGTAGTTGCTGTCAGGGGGGGTTAAGTCTCTCTCTTACTCCCTTTTCCCTTCCCATGGGTGGCAGGGAAGAGGGACTAGTTAGAGAGGGTCTGTCACTTGGTTAGTGGTCAGTCCAGCTCTAACCCTTGACACTACTTCCCTGGGGAGACTGATCCAGTGCTCAATCACCCTCTGGGTGAAGAATCTTTTCCTAATTAGTTAAACCTCCCCTAGTTACTGCTTCATGCTGTTTCCTCAGGTCCTGTTGCTGGTCACCAGAGAGAAGAGATCAGCTCCTGTCCCTCTGATTGTTCTTGTGAGGAAGCTGTAGACTGCATGAAGTCTCTCCTTAGTCTCCTCCTCCCCAAACCAAGTGACTTCAGCCACTTCTCATCCAGCTTCCCCTATAGAGGCCCTTCACCATCTTTGTGGCCTCCTTTGGACACTCTCCATATTGTCATGTTTTGTGGTGCCCAAAATTGCACACAATACTTGAGGTGAAGCCAAACCAGTGCAGAGCAGAGCAGAGCAGTGCAGGGCTACCACTCCCACAACCCACCTAGCAATGCAGAGCTTGATGCACCCCCAGGATCCAGCTGGTCCTCTTGGCTGCCCTGACTCACACTAAACTTGCCATTGACCAAAACTCCCAGCTCCTTCTCTGCAGGGTGGCTCTCCAGCCTCTTGTTCCCAAGTCTATATTACACATCCAGGGCTGTCCCATCCCAGGTGCAGAACTCAGCACTTGCACTTCATACAATTGGTGACTACCCAGCCCTCTAATTTCTCCAGATCTATTTGCAGCACCTATTGTCCCATGTCCTGCATGGACACATTGAAACAGGTTTGATTAGAGGGTCACTGGACAATCCCTTTCCTCCCAATCTAAGGACAGGCTCTACAGCCAACCTCTGTTTTTGAGATGCCAGGCTGTGCAGCAGTAAAATGGTTTGTTATAGGATTACCAACACTCTGTTCTCTTGGGCTTCTAGTATCACAGCAGATTAACACCATGGCATTGAAGGAAGAAGCTCATGTCCTGATTTGAAAGTTTCCAGCAGGATCTCCAAGGAGAAAGCAAAGTTCTGAGTGTGCTCCACCCTCCTGCTACTTACCATTATAGTTGTCTGCTTCAGGGTCTTCAACATTGATAGCAATTACCTTCCAGTCTGTCTCTCCCTCATCAATCAGTGCCAGAGTGCCCAGCACCTTCACTTTGATGACCTCTCCTCGAGAGCAGACCTGCAAGGACAGAGACCTGGTTGTCTGTACTGCTGCACCCCAAGAATGCACAACAAAGCAAGCTGTGAGAGTTCAGCAAGCAGGCAGGTCCCCCAAAATTAGCTACTGTTCATCATCCTCGGTTCACAAAGCTCACACTGTAAGATCTCATCAACGACCTCCAGAGGCAGCAGAGGGAAACATCACCTTATTAAGGCAGAGGAGGCAGGAAGTGAATAATGTCTCAGGATAATTGACTTCAGAGACATCAATTATGTGCTCCCAAAAGACAGTTATCATTTAGAGTGCATTACCTTGCTTCCAATTTCACACACATCAATGGGATCATTATCTCCACAGCAGCCAGTGTTTTCATCTTTATGACCTGGGTCTTCCCAAGTCTGCAAAAAAAAAACCCAACCCCAAAACAAAAACCATAAAACACCAAACCCAAACACAACCTCCCTCTCCCACCCCCAGGAATAAGAACTCTCAGGTTTCTAAAGGAAATAAAAAGTAGGATTATTTTAGGCATGGAATTGCCTGGAGGATAGAGATGATGATCCACTTCATGCTTGCTTTTAGGTCTAGTGATTGGGCTACTCTTATTTCATGTTTGCCAAACACAGTTTGAGTCCAAGTTAAAAGGTCTTATCTTGCCAAGTGTAAGCTGTTCCCTCCCACTGACACTTTTTTTTCAACAGCTTTCCAGACTTCCTCCTCCATTCCAGAGCTACATAAAGGTGAAGTTCACATCTATAAAGAACACTCATTGCTTTGGCTGCCTGCCTGTTCCTCTCCTTGTTCATTTCTTAACTGAAGCTTCCTGAATTCCAGATAGCAGTCCAAAGAGAGATTGAAGACATACAGGGTGTATTGTTTCCTTTTAATTAAATGATTAAAGGCATGTTGTCACACTAGAGCAGTGGGAAGAATACAGACTGCATATCCTGTGCTACTCAGTGCATGTCACCTAGAGTGGTAAATATAAGATGAAAGACAGGACACCACAAGGCATAATAATAGCTGCTTACTACATGCTTCTGGTCAGGAGTGAAAGGACACTCTGCCCTCTTGCATCATAAGGAGCTTTAAGATTGTTGAGATAGAAAGAGAAGGAATGCTCCATGTTCTTCCCAAATCTTTCCATGCCAGGACATGACTAAGATAGTCAAGACCTCATGATGCATCCAGAGCACTCAAGGAGATGTAATGAACCCTGAGGTGCTGAAGGACTCTTCAGAATCACTACTGCATTTCTCTCCAAGGAAGTGTTCTTGCTCTTGATGCAGAAACATCTTAGATCCACTACCAGATGACTGAGCAAAGGCTGCAAAAGCTGTATTTATGTGCAAATAAACTGGCTCCAGAATCCACTAGAGTCAAAACCAACTTGCCTTTCAAACACTGTCTTAAGTCACTTGGGGAACCCACTTGACTTGCACTATCAAAACTATCATTAGAAATTCAGTGAGTTCTCCTATGAACCATCACTGCCAACTCATTTCTCTAAAAGAAACTGAAACCTTAAGAGAACATCAGAAGCAAAACCTACTCCAAGTTCCTCTTTATCATCTCTCAGTCACCAGCCAGTAAAGAGCACGTGTCCAGGTGTCACAGTCTGTTGTTCCCCCTCTCCAGCTGTTGCAGGGAAAGCAGGTCTGTGCAGCTGCAGATGCCTGCCTCACACAGTCTCTGGGTTATCAAATGCCTCTCTCAGATCCAGCACTGAGATCTTGCACCTGCCACCATCCAACAGGTCAGTATATTAGCCTAGCTGTGTGGTTTAGACCCTGAGCAGTAAAGGGGGGCAGAAACAGGAAAGATACAGTCTTTAGATCTATTCAGATTTTCAAAGTCTAAACCAACCAGCTAGAAGAATCTCCTGTAAAAATTCAGCCTAAAGGCCACTCACTGAGATCTTGTAGCATTAGCTTAAAACCTTAGCTCTTCATGCTTCACCAGTCAACAACTGAGGGCATTGCATTGCCAGATGCTCAGTTCCCTGTGTAATGACAGCTTCCTTCATCCAAAGACAAGACACTGCCAGCTACCCTCCAACCAAACTGCTGAGTGGCCAAGCAGAGGAGCAACAGGGCAGGTCCCTCACCAGCAGCAGCTGCTCATCCTCCAAGAGGACTGTTCACAGCATTAGCTACCTGCTGAAAAGGAGAAAACTTGCTTTCTTGACAGGTTCCCAGAGACACAGCTGCAAAGGACATGTTCCAAATCACTCCCAGCCAACCTTTTGCTCATGAATACAGAGAGACACACCTAGACATCCTCCTGCCTCCCTACCAGAAAGGGTGAGCTCCTGAGACAAGCCCCAGTACCTGTGGGATAGCACCATAATTCCAGATGTAACCCTTATGGGGAAAGACGTTGGCTACGTAGCGCAGTTTCCCTTTCTTCACATCTTGCTTTATTGGGTTCAAGGGATCCTTTGTTGCAATCTGAAAGGAGAATGACATAAATCTCTCTAGTTTGCCTTCTAAGTCAAAAAAACCCCACCCAAGTGGTTTGTTGGTTTGTTTTTAATTGAGGCTAGTTACTAACCGACAAGCCAAGAGACCAGGAGGTGACCCTGAGGCCAACAACAGACACTAAACAACTCCCATGTCCTGTTGCACTGCCATCTCCTGGTATCTAGTTTTCAGCAGACTTGCAAACATCAGGACCACATGGGGTTAAGAGCCCTAAAATGCTGCTTTAACTACTGGCCACAAGGTTGGATGGGGCTTTGAGCGAAGGTGTCACTGCCAACGGCAGAGGGGTTGGACTGGATGATCTTGGGTCATATAGAAAGGCTGGGGAGGGCCTGTTTACAAAGGCCTGTAGTGATAGGACAAGGGGTAATGGATTTAAATTAGGGAAGAGTAGGTTTAGATTAGATATTAGGAAAAAGTTCCTTCCCATCAGGGTAGTGGAACATTGGAACAGGTTGCCCAGGGAGGTGGTTGAGGCCCCGTCCCTGGAGGTGTTCAAGGTGAGGCTGGACAGGGTGCTCAGCAACCTGATTTAGTTGGGGATGTGTCTACTCACTGTAGGGGGTTGGACTAGATGACCTCTAAGGTCCCTTCCAACCCTGATAATTCTATGATTCTATGATCTTTAAGGTCCCTTCTAACCCCAAACATTCTATGAGTCTATAAACACTAAGTTATTCCAAATTCTTCAAGTCTTGGCCTCCATGTAGCATTAAGCAAGTATTTAGAGGAGAAGTTAGAAGCCACTCTGATTTAGGAGGTGGAGATGAAAGGGGGGGAAAATCAGCAAAATAAACTAGTCAGGTCAAGGACTTAAACTAGGAACTGTAATATTGTTACCTCCATTTTAGCATTTGTCCACCGAGGTACTTCCACAACCATGTTGAACACATTCTGAAGAAAACAAAGTATCAAAGTATCAGTGAATGGGAAAGAATCTCAAGACCACACTTGGAACCAGAGAACACATATAAGGAAGCATGAAAGCCAGTCAGTTCATCATATTTTTTCCTGGGTTTAGTGTCAGTTTTGATACAGTTGATAAAAAGTCCTGTAGTCCAGTCAGTCAGGGAAATGGGTGTAAGCTAGAGGAGGGGAGATTTAGGTTGGATATTAGGAGGAAGTTCTTCACTATGAGGGTGGTTAGACACTGGAACAGGTTGCCCAGAGAGGTTGTGGAAGCCTCATCCCTGGAAGCTTTTAAGACAAGGCTGGATGGGGCCCTGGGCAACCTGATCTAGTGGATCATGTCCCTGGCAGGCAGGGGGGTTGGAACTAGATGATCTTTAAGGTCCCTTCCAACTCTGGTGATTCTATGATTCTATGACATGTTAACTCAAAGTTGAATCCCATGAAAGCCACCAGTAAAAGCTAGATTGAGGTTACCCATGCACTCTCCATCAGTTGCCCCTTACAAACATCTCCATCATGTTCCCAGGTTACTAAACAGTAGGTTTAAATGAATCAAAGACAGCTGCATGCAAACAATACTGCATGTAACAAAATGAGGTTTTAGGCATGTTGATTAACTACAAAGGGCTTAATCACAGAATCATTAAGGTTGGAAAAGATCTCCAAGATCATTAAGTTCAATTGCTAACCCAGCACTGCCAGGTCCACCTCTAAACCATGTCCCTAAGTGACACATCTACATATGTTTTGAATACTTTCAGGGATAGTGATTCCAGCACTCCCCTGGGCAGCCTGTGCCAGTGCTTAACCACCCTTTCAGTGAAGAAATCTTTCCTAGAATCCAACCTAAACCTCCCTTGGTGCAACTTGAGGGCTTTTTCTCTTGTCCTGGTGCTTGTTACCTAGAAAAAAAGAGACCAATCCCCACTTTGCCACAACCTCCTTTCAGGAAGTTGACAAAACCAAGGTCTCCCCTCAGCCACCTTTCCTCCAGGCTAAACAAGCCCAGTTCATTCAGCTGCTCCTCACAACACTTGTGCTCCAGGCCCTTCACCAGCTTCATTGCCCTTCTTTGGACATGCTCCAGCACCTCAATATCCTTGTTGTGAGAGGCCCAAAACTGAACCCAGGATTTGAGGTGCAGCCTCAGCAGTTCTAAGTAAAGGGGGACAATCACTGCCCTAGTCCTGCTGGCCACACAACTTCTGGTACAAGCCAGGATGCTGTTGGCTTTCTTGACCACCTGAGCACACTGCTGGCTTATGCTTGCTGGCTGTCAACTAGCACCCCCAGGTCTTTTTCTGCTGGGGAACTTTCCAGCCATTTTTCCCCAAGCCTGGAGCATTGCATGGGGTTGTTATGACTGAAGTGCAGGACCCAGCAGTTGGCCTTGTTGAACCTCATGCCACTGGCCTTGACTCATTGATCCAGCCTGTCTAGATCTCTCTGTAGATCCCTCTGCTGCAGCAAAAGCCACCCTGGCTGTTTACAAGGGAGAAGGCTTACAGGAGTAAGCCATCTAGTTAATAACATGGGTACCTACATTCTCCCCTGAATGACCAAGAATGTCACTGCCAAATATTCCAGTCTGTCTTGAATTGATGCCTGAGTTCCCCCTCTCTGAGCTGATACCCTGACAGAAATAGACCTTGTCTGCAGCATGGTGCAACGATGAAGATACAGGGGAGAAACACAGAACCATGTATTGCAGTATCTAGTTTGCAGATTATGCTTGAAAACATCTTCTGTTGACTCCAGCTGGGCACTGGAGAGTTCAGTGTCAGACTCCTCTTCAAGAAAACAAGCTTTTCTATGCTTGAACCTTAACACTTGCTATTTGAAGAGATGATGGCTTTTAACCACAAGTCAAACCTTTCTCCCTAGCACTGATATGGTTTCTAACCTCCACATTAAGCAGTATTAGCATTGCAAAATCCCCTGTACCTGCATCGTGCCATAATTGGATTGCTATTGTGCAACAAGTGCTGTTACATCATTGACTTTGCCCACACCCTTTCCTAGCAGAAGTTTATTACATCCCCTTCATTGCAGAGAGCCACTGTTTCTTCACAATCTCTATGTAAAAATCACAGAATCACAGAATGCTAGGAGTTGGAAGGGACCTGGAAAGATCATCTAGTCCAACCCCCCTGCCACAGCAGGATTCCCTACACCAGGTCACACAGTGTCCAGAAGGGTTTGGAATATCTCCAGAGAAGGAGACTCCCCAGCCTCTCTGGGCAGTCTGTGCCAGGGCTCTGGCACCTCAACTGGGAAAACATTTCTACCTGTATTCACACAGAACCTCCTATGCTTCAGCTTACAGCCATTGCCTCTTGTCCTGTCACTGGGCTTCACTGAGAAGAGCCTGACCCCATCCTCCTGACACCCATCCTTCACATACTTGAAAGCATAGATGAGGTCACCCCTTTTTATTTACAAGTAACTCAGGGAAAGGAATGAGGCAATCAGAACTGGCTAGGCAGAGTCCTTACAGCTCTGTAGGCAAAGAAAGATGACTGGAGGGTGCATCTTTGGGGGTGGACTTGGCTGTGTTAGGTTAATGGTTGGACCCAAAGAGCTTAGAGGTCTTTTCCAACATTTATTCACTCACAGTTCCCCCACAGTCCCACTGACAGGTCTACCTTGGTCCAAGACACCCAGTGAGCAACCTGAGGTCATTCTTTCACAATGCCAAGACACACAGGTACAGATAAGGCACATCCCAGCCCTAGACTGAAAAATCCTGCAATCCTCTCAGTGTCTTAGAGGTCTAAGGATAAAGATCAAGAAGCCAATACAGAGTAAGACAACCTTTTGCTCCAAGCTCAGCTCCTTACCATATCTGGTAACAAACTAGCTAAGTAACGAGCAAAATAACTGCAGAGGGGCACTCCTGCAACAGAAAGAGGTCTAAGGTGATCAGCACCATTGCATAACTTCAGGTCCAGTGACCTTCAGTGATACTTGCTTCTTTGAATGTTCTGGTGAGCAGCATTAGCCCCACAGGGACCCTGGCAAGCAGCACTAAGTGTCTGAAGGCACAACAGTAGCCCAGTTTTCCTGGTTAATCATTCCCACTCTGTGGAAACCCTCCTCACCCCTATACATGCTGCTCTACTCTTTCCTCCCCTGTTCTCTCAGCATCTGCCAAATGTAGTATTATCTGGATTTTCCTTTTTCCAGTTACCTCTCAGACACCTGCTTTTGAGAACTGCTTTCCCAGCTGACCACAGAAACTGCTTCACTGCTGTCCTTGATAATTACAATCTGTCTGTCCTCTTCCAAGCAGGCAAAAGCCACCTCAGATTTCTCAAGAGTATATTCTGACAGCACTTGCACCTGAAAGCTCAATCAGCTGCTTATTAGAAGTTCATCTCTCTATTCTGCATACTCTTTTCCTTTCCCATAACCACTCTCTACCTCCAAATTATACTATCAGTGACATTAGAACAGTTTATCCACTACGTTTCTCAACGTGCACAGCTTTTTAGTCCACGTTAAAAGAAAAGACAAGGTACAAAGGGAAGGAACAAAGTCAGAGAGTCTGAGTTACCACTGAAAAAGCACTAGGTGAGAACAGATGTACAGCTGCTTAGTTTTCCAGGGTAAGGACATTTCACAGTCATTCAGAACAGCCTAATTTGACTAACCAGTGGCTGCCAGAAGGATGTAAAAGCCCTGTAGCACTGCATGCAGCAGGCTCCCCATCTGCACTTTGTGAAAGGCAGGAGGTTCCCAGGAGCTGCTACAGTCAGAATTTAACAACATTACCTTCTCTTCAGTGGCTGGCTATACTGCAGGCACAGAATTTAACAACCTTACCTTCTCTTCAGTGGCTGGCTATACTGCAGGCACAAAGTGGCATTATTGCAGTCAAACCCCAAGCCTGAAATACCATGCAGTATGCACATATTCGTCTGAAGGGAAAGAGCTTCTTTTAACCCAAAATACTTTCATGTGGCCTCATGGACAAGTTCAAGACAACCACTTATACCTCAGCCAGGAATATAAGAATAAGATCATCCATTCTCTTCTCCTACCTCACTCCACCTGAGGCTGAGATCTCAGGAAAAGGGAACTCATTCTTTGCAAGGTCTGGCAAAGCTTTAGGTGCTCCTGCCGAGAAGCTGTGTAAGCAGCTAGGAGCCTCCCATAGATATTTCAGGCTTACAGGGCCACTAACCCAATGTTCACACCCAGGGCCACAAGCGGACATGACCACACCTGCCACATGGCTTCGTAGCCCTTCTCCCTTCTTACCTTGCCGGCATCCGCGTAGATGGGGATATCGTGGAAAGGAGAGATGTAGCGTCCAGCGGTATCCTCTGCAAGGAAATGGAAAGGGGGGAGGGAAGGGGGCGAGTCAGCCCTGGCCTGAGGGGACGCTTCAAGTGGGAAGGAATGGGAAAGGATGGGAAGAGATGGGGGGGCGGGGCGGGACGGGACACATCTCAAGCCGTGGGGCATCCCCCAGAGGAGCTCAACCCCCTAAGCCCCCAAGCCGGGGCGGATGAGGAAGAGGAGGAAAATGACAGGCACTCACTGAAAAACAGCCGGTATTCCACGCTGTGAGGCGCAGCACGCTCCTCCACGCTGTACCCCGCCATGGTACCGCACTCAGCCTGCCGCCAGCCGCAGCGCGCAACCGCGCTCAGCCGCTCTCGCCGGCGCTGAGGGAATGGGCACTGCGCAGGCGCCAAGATGGCGAAGGCAGTAGGGGGTTGGCGGCGCCAGGGAAGGGGGAATAGTGCGGGCGGCGGGAGGGAGGAGGGTGTGCGGGGGACGGTTTCTTGTCCTCTCTACTCCGTTCTTCAGTGGTGCGGCCGCACCTCGAGTATTGTGTGCAGTTCTGGGCCTAGTGTCCAGAGGAGGGCTACGAAGGTGGTGAAGGGACTGGAGGGGAAACCTTATGAGGAGTGGCTGAGGTCACTTGGTTTGTTTAGCTTCGAGGAGATTGAGAGGAGACGTCATTGCTGTCTTCAACATCCTGACAGGGCATAGTAGAGGGGCAGGGACTGATCTTAAGCTGGTGGGTAGTGATAGGACTAGTGGAAACTGGTTGAAGTTGAGTCAGGAGAGGTTTAGCATGGAGATTAGGAAAAAGGTCTTTGCTCAGAGGGTGGTTGGGATCTGAAACAGCATCCCCAGGGAGGTTGTGTCAGCACCATGCCTGACGGACTTTAAGAAGCATCTAGATAACGCTCTCAGGCACATGCTGTGATTCTTGGGGTGTTCTCCCTGGGTTTAACAGCTGGATTCGATCCTATTGCGTTGCTTCCAACTCTGACAATAGTATGATAGTATCCCTGACCGCGCCGCTGGGGGAAGCAGAGGAGCCAAGACAGGGACAGGGCGCCTTTATTTGAGTACCTCGTGGCCAGTTGCCCGCCCCTTGCCCCCACCTTTCCACACCCCGGTGAGGTGGCCCCTAGCCACGGTGGTGGAGGCTCAGCCATCCCAGGCAGAGACAGCAGTGTGGCGCGGTGCCAAGGGCCCCGACTCGGAAGCAGGAGGCGAGTTGCTGGTCCGGGTCTGGGCAAAGATACGGTTGCGGGTAGTGAAGACAGTGCTGCGGCCGGGGCTCCTGGAAGCGTAGGGCCGGTGATGGCGGTGAGGGGAGCAGAAAGGGGCCCTGAAGGCCTCCTGGAAACCCCGTCGGAAGTTCTCATTGAAGTAGCCGTAGATGATGGGATTGGCGCTGCTGTTAAAGAAAGCCAACCAGTGGGCGAAGGGGAAGATGTAGACAGTGACCAGGTGGAGCTGGCCCTCACTCAGCCGCCCATAGTCTGTCAGCAACATCAGCGTCCAGAGGGGCAGCCAAGACAGGGTGAAGAAGAGAGCAACGATGATGAGCATGTTGATGACCTTGGCCTTCCTCCGGGAGACTATCTTCCCTTCCAGCTCCTCTTGGCTGCGGGCAGGTGCTGCTGACTTGAAAAGCTTGAAGGCGATGCGGGTATACATGATGACAATGAGGGCGAGGGGGGCCACGTAGATATGGGAGAAGAGGACGGTGGTGTATATCCTCCTCATCCCTGTCTCAGGCCAGGCCTCCCAACAGGAATAAAGGGGGTAGGAGTTATTGTAGGTGTCCACCATGAAGTGATGCTCCTCCCTGGTGACAGTCAGGGTGATGGCAGCAGGGCACATGATGAGCAGGGCCAGTACCCAGATGATAGTTATGGTCACCAGGGCTTCCCTCAGTGTCAGCTTCTGCCGGAAGGGGTGGACAATGCAGCGAAACCTGCAAGAGGGCAGATGGTGGTAACTTTTGGGCACCTAGTGAGATGTCCCTAGGGAAGGAGAGTGGCTGGGACCTGGGGTTGGGGAGGGTAAGGTGGGTTGTTCTTTACATGTGGCTTTTGGTGGCAGAGATAGGTTAGGATCTCTACAGCTTTGGTGTTTTCAAAGCAAGGTGGAGAAGAACACCTTGCTGTGATGCCCTATAATTTGTGGTCTTCCCAGAGAGATGGGTTGTGCTTTTGATGCCCTGGGAGGTTGCTCCATAATGAAACAATCCACGGGACACTCGAACACACTGGAGGTGGTCTCTGTGTCCCCACATCCCCATGCCAACATACCTCTCCACAGCAATGGCCACCAGCGTGAAAACGGAGGCAGAGACGGACATGCCCTGCACCAAGCCACTCATTTTGCACATGGTGTTGTCAAAAGGCCAACCTGTGAGGGGACACCACAGAGGCTGTAGGTGCCTTTGGCTTGTCTGAGTCCATCAGCAGCTTCCTTTAGATGTCCCCATCCGCTGTGTGTTGTTCGGGGGGGATACTAAATCCTGCTCCTAGGGGGAGGCAGCATTTTTGCCTCATACAGAGGTGGTTTTTAGCAGTACAGATGCTTGGAGAAAAAAACCCAAAATTGGTAAAAAACATGCATATTACAGTTCTTATAAACTCAAGAAGCACGGTGGTTGTACTTTCTCCTATCCTTACATAGGACTTGAGCTGTTATCATAGAGACTGACCTGAGGATGAGCTTTCATCTTGTTTCTTGACCCCAATGCTAAGGAGCTTGCAATAAATAAATCATGCCTCATAATAAATAAGTACAGACTCTGCCCCATGCCCTGGGTACTGCTCTGACTAAACCCTGCCAACTGTGCCAGTCTTGCCTCTTATCTTTGAAAAGGTCATCGGTCAGCACTGAGCCAGCATGAGAGAAGGCTGATGCAAGCAGGAGGGGTGGAAGGACTTTCTCCCCTCCCTCCCAATGGTAGCTCTGAATGAAATTATACTTTAATTATAGATGTAGTTGTGCAGCTACCACCTGCCCTCCTCATCCTCAGCAAAAAAAAAAATCAGCCATGGGGTGGCCTCATGTGGGGGTCAGAAGGTGGGTGATGTTCCCCACCACTTTCTCTCCCCACCCTTGTGTCTTGCCCCTCTGCTCCACTCACCTGTGATAAGGTTGTCCACCAAGGTGGTGGGCATGCAGAAGATGCCCACCAGCAGGTCACTGATGGCCAAGTTGAGGATGAATACATTGGTGACTGTCCGCATCTGGCGGTTCTTCACCACGATGAAGCACACCAGGAAGTTGCCAATCATGCACATGAGGAAGATGAAGGTGTAGGCCAGGATGAACATGGCAGCGACAGGGGATGAGTGCTGGTAGTAGGCTGAGAAGGTGTAATTCTGCCTTAGGAGGTGGTTCTTGCTTGTGGTGGAGTTGGGCCAGCTGCTGTTGGAAGGGCCTGGGGGAAAGGAAGGCAGGAGAAGGAAGCTGGGAGAGGATAAAGTGATTATTCCCTTCATTTCTTAATGCTCTTGAAGGTGGGTTTTCATATTTGTACCAGCACCCAGCCTGACTGGGACAAGTCCTGCTGGGATCAGCTCAGTACCCCAACAAGACTCCTCCTCCTTGGGTTGTGTGGCTCAAGGTGCTGAAACACCCTGGCTGAATTACTATTTTGTGGGATTATTATTACTGTTTTATATCAGTATTATTGATATCATTATTTTGATGAGGAAACAAAGCAGTCCAGAAGACATCCTGTTCTCAGGGGATTATTTTTAGGGATGGAGCAAGGAAGACAAACCCATATTTCAACACCACAATGCTCTAAGCTGTGCAGGAGCTGTGTCTGTACAGTCCCTGGCATAGCTAACCAGGGAATATCCCTGCTTCTGGGTGTCTGCTGCTGCTTCTCCTTGCACTTCTAAGGTTTGCTTTTTGAGATGCCCTAAAATGTTCTCCCCGGCAGAGCCAAGGTACCCAAGGGAGAGGGGCTGGGGCAGAGGAAACCCTGCCATCCCTTTACATATAAAGAGATAGTTAGACATCATTATGTTATCTGGGACCCTGAGAGCTCCTGGTGGAAGAGGATGCCACTTTGTGGTTATAGATTTAAGGAGGGGTGCCCAATACGCCACGGGGAGCAGGTCTGAGCAGCATTCACCCTTGGGTTTCCCCAGCTTTACACAGCAGGATGGCTGCAGCAGGGATGGGACTTAACTCTGTGCAAACCCAGGCTACAATTTTAAAGTAAAAAAAAGGTGTATTTTGGCTTTAAGGCTCAGCCTAAATGCCTGCTGGTCAGCCTTGCTTGGAGGAAGAACTGCAAAGCTGCTGCATGGTGGGCAGCCTTATCATAGCCCCAACCCTGTGCTGGTGCTCAGCTCACCAGCCAAGATGTTCCTCTCAGTCTTTGGATCACCAGCTTCCCTGAGGCTCTGACTTCTATACCCCTATCCTGGGTGCAGTATTTGGCCAGCATGCTTCAGAAGGGTGCTTATGGGGAGGCAATCTGCAGCACTGGCATGGGAGAAGAAGCCTCTGAGAGGCAAGGAAACCTCAGGGCTTGCTAGGGCAAGATGCTCCAGCCAGTTGGCATCAGGTACACCTGCATAAAGCGGCTTCCTTAGCAGAGAGCAAAGTCTGTCATGGGATTGCCTGATACCTGCCATATTAAGCCTGAAACTTTGCTGGACTTTATGTCTTTGGGCTGCAACATCTGGCAGCACTAGTGGGAGGTGGGTGTCCTACGGGTGAAGAATCCCAGGCAGCTTCAGAAAAGAAGAGGCTGCCAAGCATCTGGATCAGTGCCGGATGCTGGATGGATGGAGGCATCCTCTGTGACATCTCGGCTGGAGTGACAAGGGGACAGGGTGGACTGGCCAGGGGTGACAAGGGCATGGGGGTCCACCCTGCCTGGCTGTGACAAACCACTGCAGGGAGAGGCTGGGCTGATCGAATAAGGGGGTGAGGTGGGGGGGACTGGACACCTTTTTTTTTTGGATAAATAAAATAAATTAGGTCTCGGTACTCACCTACGCTGGCCTGAGACGACTCCAGGGGCTGTATGACCAGCATGCGGGTGAGGGAGGTGGAGTTCGTCCCCATCTCTTCTCCGGTATCCCCCAGCCTGGGGCAGAGCCCTGGGACCGAGCCCCGGGACCGGTACGGCAGTGCCGGCGCGCAGGTTGCGGCTGCTCGGTGGCTGCAGCGGAGGGGAGGGGAAGGGGGGAGCGGCGGGGGGACAGCCTCCCATCACCATGGATACCGGGGTACCGAGGCAGTCTAAGGATGGGGGCAGCCCGCGGGAGGCGAGAGGAGAGCCGGAGAGGGTTTGATTCCCTGGGGAGGGTCGTGGACTGGGTCCTTCTTGTCACCCTTTAGGTCCCCACGCTGATGCTGGCACTTGGTGCCTCTCCTTCAGCTGATGGCTGGTGTCCCCAGCAGTCCTCCTGCCCTCCCTGGGGGAGGAAACATGCTGGAAGCTCAAACACCAGTAGGGTCCTCCCCACTCAGGTGGCAGGGAAAAGCAGCACAGTCCTTAGGGATGGTGGTCCTGGCCCAAAGCATCTCTACCAGCTCCTCCATCACTGTCAACACCAACAATCCACCTCTTTACCAAGGTTTTTTACCAATGTTGGGTTTGGGAAAGCCTAGAAGTCAAGTATTTCCAGGATTAACCATTCCTAGGGTTGCCCCTAGCCAGCCCACACCACTGGGAAAGCGTTTGCCCCTCAGAAACACAAAGGAGCAAGCATGGGAGATGTTCAAACAGGGCATTTGAGATAATGCCTAGGGTTCCTCCCAGGAGCTTTTCTTCTGGCAACCAGCTGCCAAGGGTCACAAGTATGCCTGGTAGTGGTCTCTCTGCTACCAAGGAGCCACCCTTCCTGGGCTCTATCCTGAGCCACACAGCTCATTTCTTCCTAGAAGAGAAAGCAGCACAACTTGAAGAGCCGCAGCACCCAGGAGGTGGTTGCATGTATTCTGGGGATGCTCATGGGGTAAGCAGTGTGAGTGGGCCTGCTGACACTGGGTGGCTTTGATTTCCACAGTGAAAAAACATGGGGGGGAAAAAAAATTCCTTAGAAAAGAAATTTCCCTTGGAAAATCCAGAGAAATACTGCTAAGGTCTGAGCAGAATCCAGCTGGAGGCTTCAGCATGAGCTACATGGCATGTGTGAAGGGGTTTCTTTCAGAAGCAGACAACTGCTAACTCACAAATTCAGCAAATACAAAAGAAAACTCCCACAGGTAACAGGAAAACATTTAATCAGGCATGTGGCACGTGGCCATATCAGCAGTTCCAGGGGGAATGCAAGGACGTTCCTCACTGTCCCAGCCTGGATCAGGACAGCAGATGCTTCTTATCACTACCCAGGCAGGATGGATGCAGCCAAGCATCTATCTTCCCCAATTTTACTCAAACCTTACATCCCTGCTCTTCTTCCTTCCCAAACCACAAAGTGGGAGATTCCACAGCTTGGGAACTGGCAGAGCCATTCCTTTGCAGAGGAACCCTTGCTGCTTGCTTTTTATTAAGGAAAAAAAAAAGAGTAACTGGGGTTTGCTGTGGGTTTGGGATAAAAAATGCAGCATAGCAGGGACTGACCTAAGCCAAACCACTCTCATGGGCAGTTACCCCTCAAGAGAGCTTGCCCAGGTACCCTGAGATCTTCTCAGGCTTCAGAGATGGGCTTCTCTGGTGACAGCAGCAGGTCAAAGGGGACGAGAGGCCGGACGAGCAGCCGTACCTCGGGACTGACAGGGTTTGCTCGCAGGTTGAGGCTCTGCAGTGATGCCATGGTGGCCAGCTTCTCCACTGGCACCTCTGCAAAAGAGAGCACCAAGGGGTGAGCATCCATCCACCCATCCATCCATCCATCCATCCACCCACCCATCCATCCACCCATCCACCCACCCATCCATCTATCCATCCATCCATCCATCTATCCATCCCAGCATTGGCTGCCAGGAAATTTGGAGTGGCAGAGGGAACAAAAACCATGGCAAGATGGAAAGCCTGGAGCAAACTCTGCTCCCACCAGTCCCCAGGCTTTAATCAAACCAGAAACAACAAATAATATTAAATTATATGACTATTCAAATGTCTTGGAAAGACTCAACCAGCATGATATTAAATGTGGACATTGCCCTCCAGTTCTCCCATTCCCAAGCAAACCCTGCTGGAATGCTTGACTGGGATGCAGAGACTTACTCCCTTGTTTTATTCACAGTGTTGCAATGCCCAGGAGCCCTCACCAGGCTAACAGGAGAGTACATGCTCTTTGCCCTTGTTGGACAGGCTGCCAAAAGGCTCTTGGCTATTGCCAGGCACCCTCCTCTTTTGCAATTTCCATTAATTCAGATCTTTTCCTTTAGGAAGGCTTTCTAAAGGAAACTCTTTTTACATTTAAAAACAGTGCAAGTCTCATGGATGGTCCTAATGTGAATCCACTGAGAGCAGAGGAACATGAAAATCTAACAATTATGGTCATTAAGACATGATAGATTTAGCTTTTATTTTTTACAATCACACTATTTGGGCTTGAAAAGCCCACATGGCTGAGCTTACCAAGAACAATTTAATCTTTTTAATTTGGCCACCAAAATGAAAAGACCCTTTTATATCCCCAGCTCTGGTTTCTTCTCTCAATACTCAGAGCAGAACTGAGGTGTGGTAATTATAGCTGGGCAAGTGATTATTTGATTTTTAAATCATTAAACTTATTTTGTGCTGGCAAAGGACTCCAAAGACTTGATGGCTTTTTTCTTTCCCCTCCAGAAAGCAGTAGTATTTTCTGTCATACCCATATTTCTGTAATACACATTTTTTTTGTAGATGTGGTGCTGAGGGGCATGGTTTAGTGGTGACCTGGCAGTGCTGGGTAAATCGTTGGACTTGATGGTCTTGAAGGAGCAGTGACTCACCCCCAACATGAAGCAACAGGCAATGCAGCCTATAGCTATATGCCCGTGCCATGGGAGCCACAAACTCCTCTATAATGAACCTGAAACATCTCTTATCAGCTTCCTGATGGATAGGGCACTCATGTTTGAGGCTGAATTATTCATGCTAGCTTCACCAGTTAAGAAAAAAAAAGGGGGTGGGAAGAGGGTTTTTCATAATTAAAGCAAATAATAAATTTTTCAGATCAGAATATGACAGCAAGTGAGTGAAAAGCCCAGCTCCTTCAGATGAAAGGGCTGCTGAGGCATCAGGAGGCACCTGAGGAGATGGGTTTTTATATCTGCTGAAGAGTCTGAGGAGATGTATAATGAACACTAACAGCCCCAAGGGTCTTGCAGCCACATATGCCTGCAAACTGAAGGAGGAAGGACCCTGCTCAGCTCAGCAGAGCTGCTTCCTGGTCACCTTTCAGCATTACCCACATCATTTGATGGCCCCCAGCTTCAACAACCTCCTTCAAACCTGCTGATGGAAACCCACTTGCTGGCTCCTGCTAATGAAAATTAAAATGCTAATTTGATTTAACTCTAATTAGCAGGGAAAGAGTTAAAAGCACTGACATTAACATACAGATAATTATACTCCAGAGTTAAGAGCCTGTTGAGATGAAAAGGGCAGTTCATGACACTAAATGTCTCCTTTCACAGAGCCCACAGACTCCAGGCAGGCATTAATTAATCTCCTTTTACTCCCGTTTCCCTTTAGCTGGAAAACATTGCCTACCATCCCCTGTTCAATATGTTGTAGGAGGTGGCTCAGTGCTCTTTCAGGAGGTGCTTCGAAATTGGGTTTGCAGCTCTGCTGTCAGCTCCTTCAGCATCCCTGAGAGAGCAGAGGAGGGCAGGCAGAACCAGGAATGGCACATGGCTGCAGCAGCAGCAGCAAAAAACAGACCATCTTCAACATTTATGCCATTAGAGAAAGCCCTAGTCTTTTCCTAACTTCCATCTGTTCACCTGTGGTCTGTAGCACATCCTTCTCTCACCTACTGGTCTTTTATCTGGAGCAGGGTCCTCAACTTAAAGTTGGGCAGTCTGAGTCCCAAACTACAAAAGGCAGCAAAATGCAGCTTTTGCACAACTGAGGCAGCTCCTTCCCATGCTGAGCTGGTTGGAGGCATGGCTGTTGTAGAACAGCACCTGGATGAGCTTTCAGATACCTCAAGAACATGCAAGTTGCTCCTCATGAGACCCTGCTGTCAAAACAGGCTCCTCAGCCAGCTGCAGAGGGTGAGTTGTATAGACATGTAGAGGGGAAAGGTGAAATTGTGATCTCCAACAGCCTGGCCTAAGATCTCCTGGGGGGAAATGAGTGTGAAGGGCTCAAATCCTGCTTGGCTGTTAAAAGCAAACCAATTTGGTGCCAGTTAAATTGAAATTCATGGACTTTCCTTAATTTTCCGTCCCTTGTTATGGGAGGAAAAGATGTGTATATAAATACAAGCTTATAGATAATATATCAAACTGTATTAGCATATAAAAATGCCTTTATATATAGAAATGCAAACTCATGTGCAGATGAGCCAGGAAGGCATTTGGGAAGGGTGGTGATTGCCCAGACTTTTGTTTCCTTGGAAAAATTGGCTACAACACCTTTGACTTTGTAATCTCTACCTCTTCCCTTCCCAGAAAATGCATAAAATAAGCTAATCTCTACTTATTTATGCAGCCAGACAGCATTGTGCTCATTACTATGATATGTCCCTCAAATATTTTTGCTAGAAATAGTTCATTTCTACTCTGTCATTGTTTTTCCCCAAGTCTGATAACAGCAGCTGAAGGGAGCTGGGTGGGAGGTGACCAAGCCTGGCAGCTGGGTTTTCCAGCCACTCTCTCCCCCAGGACTAGTCCAGCTGGATACAATCTTCAGTACAGCCTTTCCTCCCTGCATTTAAGCAGGAAAAAATACAATAAAAAGCTGTATTTCCTTCTTGTAGCAGCCTGCTTGTACAAACCAAGTGGGGAAATATTGTTGGTGGGAGACCAGGTTTGCTTGAAGTTGGACAATTCAGCTCAAAAAGTAATGGAGGGAACTAAGCTCTTTCTGGGAGGTGGGAGAGAAGAAAACAAAAGAGATGAGGAAAACCCACATCTTTTGCTGGCTTTCACAGAAGCAGTATTTAATGTCTGGTGTTTCCACAAGCATGGCCAAGGAGCAGCTAATGCTGTTAACAAAACACATGTTGCAGGGAGCAGCTTTCCCAGCAGCAGCTGAAGCCATCCCAGATAAAGCAGCAGAATTGAGAGAACTTGAGATTCACCTCCCCAGGGATCCACGTGGGCTGTGGGATGCTTCAGCCTGGCCTCTTTGAAAGCTTCCTCCTAAATAAATTGCCATTTATCTATGTGCAACAGCTGCCCCTTCTGCACAGCTTTTGGCAACTCTAAAGTCTTCAGCTTTGTACCTGAAAAATTTTCCTCCCACTGGAGGTTTGGGGGTTGAGCAGCTCTTACCATTCCTTACACTTACTTTTATATTCGGGGGGAGGGGGGTGGATATTTTGTAGTGTTAGGACTCCTATTTGCTCTGAGAAATGTTCAGGTGGGCAACAAAAATCCCAGCCCAGCATCCTTGGGACTGGCTTCTGCAGTCTAGTCTATTTTTTATTAAATCTGGTGGTTTTGAGTCACGGATGGAGCTGCCTTTGAGAGCCATATACCCAGCACGGTGAATAGGGCTGCTCGAACGGGGCTTGATTCTTCCTGTGCCTGCAGCAACTTCACCCCAGGAGGCAGCTCGGGCATTAGCACAAGCAAGTGGCTAATAGCAATTTAACATTTCCCCTCCACCTCTGTGCCCTTCCCCCTGCCAAATTCTCCTTCCTTTTGCCGGGTCACCAAGCCATCCCTTGACCTGGCTGCATCTGCAGGGGATAGTAGAACATGAGCATCCCTCTCTGCCCAGGAATGTGGAGCAAGCATCACCTTTGGGATGTTGGGATGATTCTCAGCCTCACCTCCAGTGGGAAAAAGTCCTTCTCACCTGTGATCTCATTCTCTTCCAGGTCAATGGTCTCCAGGGTTGTGATGTCTGCCAGGGGCTCAGGGAAATGCCGGAATCTGTTGCGGGAGAGGTTGATGGTCTGGAGGTGCAGCAGGGAGGTGACCTCCTCGGGCAGGCGGTGCAGGTAGTTACCTGCCAAGTTGAGCTCTGATAGGGCAATAATTAATAAATCATAATTAATGATGATTTAATTATGCATTATATATGTATATCATTAATGCACAGCTTCATTTACAGCCTCTGTTCTCCATGGGCTGCCAGGTCCAGCAAGGATTCCAACTCCCCAAACGAGATGTTTTGCTCATCTCTGTGTTTTGCTATTGCACTTTTGCCTGCTGTGAATACCACTTTTAGGAGTGATATCTGACTTGGCTTCCTCAGGCTTTCCCAGTGAAACCTAGCCAGCATTTCACAAGAAGAGTGAAACGTTCATGAGTAGTATTTCTCAGTGAGGTCAGTGCAATTCCCTCCCTAATGGACATTTGTTATGGCTTAAGACTTGTTTTCTATCTTCACGTGCCTGAACCCCTTCTGAGGTATAAACAGAGAAGAAGAAGAAAGGTGGAAGAAATGTATGCAAAAAGTTTGCAAATATGCAAAAAAATCTGCTCTACAGAGTTTAACCCTCTGTGGTGCTTTTCCCCTGCCCCACAAATGAGCACCTATGGGGTCAGGAGCAGGACTCCTGCCTGAAATACCATTAACTCTGTGAACAGGAACCCAAGTCCTGCTGTCTCAGTGTCCTTCTCCAGTGACACAGAGCTTTCTGCTCCATAAATACCCATGCAAGCTGCTCTGTCCCTGTTAATACCTGGTATTTATAGGTCCTGTCTTATTCAGCCTGGTGCAAGGCTGTCCCCAGCCCTGGGGCATCTCTCCCTACAACAGCCCTGCTGAGACCTGGAATGATCATCACCAGAGAGATTTGTTTATTGCTGGAGCGAAGCCCTTGCTTGGAAAAGAGATTTATTTTTTTCCCTTGAGGGCTCACTATGTTGTCTAGAAAATGAAAATTAATTTCTTTTGCTCAACATGTTTCTTTTCTCTAGCCTAGGGGAGTTTTCAGAGAGGATACTCTAGCTCCAGCACAACATGGGAAGCCTCCCCAGACACCCACTCCACTGGTATTTGTGCAGTACATTATATGAGCAAAATATTTGATTTTAAAAGCTGCTAGACCCCCATGTGTTGTTGCAAGCAGGCAAAGTGCTGGTGTAGTCCCCAGCATTCAAAACCACAGCCTGACCATGTTTTAACACTTGCAGATGTTTTCTCTGGGTTCTGCAGGGACGTGGCCCTATGGCACCAGCTATGCACCGATGACCATCCCCAACTCTTGCCGTGAGTGGAGAGTGAGCAAACATCATTGATGCTCTCATGATGAGGCTAGTTAGCCAGCAGCATGCCTTCTGCAGCCTGAAATGCCCCAGCTCTGCCATGCCCTGTCCTTGGGGGGAGCTGTGGGGCTGTCCCTTACCTCTCAGCTGGCTGAAGGTGGTGATGAATCGGCTGGTGATGGACTTCAGCTCATTGTTCGCCAGGGAGATGCGGTGGATGCCCTCGGTGACGCTCCTCATTGCTTTGTAGATGCCAACTGGGAAGGTCATCAGCTTGCAGTTGGCCAGATCTACCCCAGAGAGATCCAGGCACCTTATAATGTGCCCAAGCTGGGATGGAGCAACACTTTCCATCTGGTTTTCCACCCCTTCATGCTTGATTTGCCTGTCCTGGTGCTGTCAGCCATGGATGCCAAAAAGTCCCCTGCTATGGGCCTTTCCATTTGCAGGGATCTTTGTGGTCACCTCTGCAAGCATTACTAGTTTGTCCTATCAATGCTAAGGTTGCTCTGCCTTAAGTGTGTTCAACCCTAAATGATGTTGCATTTACCTCCACCCTGCAGTGTCCTTCTGCAAACCCTCAGACAGCCTGTCCGTACCTAATGACTTCACAACTCTAGTAATCCCCCTCCTCTATGGCCCTAATTCCATGGGGATGGTTGAGCAGAGTGCAGGTATACTCCTCCACTGCTGACTGGGATGGGGATGGAGCAGGGCTTTCCCTGGGCATGCTCCTGCCTGGAGTTCTCATGATGATGGGTTCTTGCTTCATGTCAAGCAGCGAGGAGGGGGAAAAGGATCTGGCATTTCTGTTTTGCTCCAAGTTCTGTGTTTTTCCTCCTGGGGTATGCATGGGGATGGAAACCCTTTTATCTTGGTCCTGGGCTCTGCTGCTCACCCTCTCCCCAAAGCCATGATGGGGGCTGCATAAACTCAGTCCTCTTCTGCTTCTCATCTCACAGAATGGTATGGAGCGGAAGAGACCTCTAGAGATTATCTAGTCCACCCTCCCTGCTAAAGCAGGTTGCCCAGGATCATGCCCAGGATTGCCTTCCCTCCAGAGAAAGAGACTCCACAACGTCTCTGGGCAGCCTGGGACAGGGCTCTGGCACCCTCACAGGGAAGAAGTTTTTCCTCATGTTCAGATGGAACCTTCTGGGTTCTACTTTGTGCCCAGTGCCCTTTGCCCTATTGCTGGGCACCACTGAAAGAGTCTGGCCCCATCTTCTTGACACCCAGCCTTTAGATATTGCTAAGCATTGAGAAGACCCCCTCTCAGTCTTCTCCAGGCTAACCAGCCCCAGGGCTTTCAGCCTTTCATTATCAAAAGGATGCTCCAGTCCCCTCAGCATCTTCCTAGCCTCTGCTAGACTCTCTCCAGTAATTCCTTGTCTCCCTTGAACAGGGATTCCAGAAGGGGACCCAGGACTCCAAATGTGGCCTCACTAGGGCAGACAGAGTAGAGGGGTAGGAGAATCTTGACCTACTGGCCAGTCTCTTCTTAATGCACCTCAGGAGACCATTGACCTTCCTGACCATGAAGGCACATGGCTGGCTCATGGTGACCTTGCTGTCCACCAGGACTCCCAGGTCCTTCTCCATGGAGCTTCCTTCCAGTAGGTCAATCCTTAACCTGTCCTGGTCCACGGGGTTATTATTCCCCAGGTGCAGGACCCTATACTTGCCCTTGTGGAACTTCATGAGGTTCCTTTCCCCCAGCTCTCCACCCCGACCAGATCTTGCTCAGGAGGACATCAGGAGTGCTGAGTGCTGAAGCTCTGACTCTCAGCATATGCTGGTTTGTACCCCAGCATGAATAAAAATGAGCAGCTTTCATCTCTACCTTTTGATGAACTCCTGTGGGTCTTGGATATCATCTAGAAACCAGGGAAATGCAGAAAACCAGGCATCTGACAAGGTGATGCAGGAGAGGTCTGGCTCCTGCCATCACTTGCAGGGAAAGACCTTATCCCTGGGGCATGTCCCATGGGATGATTGCTGGGAACCCCCTCAAACTGCAGGGAGGCAGAGAGCCCTTTAGGGTATCTTTCCCTTCCCCAGGGGTGCAAGAGCTTTGAGTGCAGCACCCGGAGAGTGTCCAACAGCTTTTTTTAGACCATGGCAGTAAAAAATTACAGCCCAGGTCCTGGTTACCTGATCCTTCCCAAGCAGGAGCCGAGCTGGAATGCTGGGCTTACCCAGGGAATCCGTTTTGTTCTCCACTGTGTCGTTCACCTTCCTGGCCACCCGGGCCACTGCCTCTCCCATTCTCTTCTGCATGTGGGCAGGGAACACACTTTGTGTCCTGCCGGGGACACACTTTGGCCGGGGGGATCCACAGCCAGAGGGAGAAATCAGCTGCTCTGGCCTTTTGGAAGAGGGTTGCTAAAAATAGCCATCGGGATCAGCGTTCCCAGGGGAGGCTGGGAACAGGGAGGCTGTGCTGGGGCTGGCATGACCCTCAGGGTATGAGATTTCAAACTTTCCAGGATAGTGTGTTTGGGATATGGGGAGACATCCCCTTTTGTGGTTTGGGGCATGGGGATACACCTACTTTCCTGGTGATCTGGGGCTAGCATGGCCCTCAGAGTAGGAAATTCCCAACTTCCCAGGATGGTATGTATGGTATATGGGGATACTTCCCCTTTCCTGCTGTCAGATATGGGGATACACAGTATGGTGCTGGCATAGCCCTCAGGGTATGAAATTCCTAACTTTCCTGGATGGTGCACTTGGGATATGAAGATAAATCCCTTTTCCTGGTATGGGATATAGGGATACATCCCCTTCTGTGGTTTGAGATGTGGGGATACCTCTCTTTTTCTGCTGATCTGGGGCTGGTATGGCCCTCAGGGGACAGGATTCCCAGCTTTGCATGTTGGTATGTTTGGGATATGGGAATGCATCCTGTTTTTCTGGTGCTCTGAGGATAGTGGGGTGTGGGATTCAAAACTTTTTTTGGGTGATCTATTTGGGGTGTGGCTATGTGTCCCCTTTCGCGGTGACTTTGGTTTGCTAGGCTCAGTCAAAAGAGACTGATAGAAGGAGACTTGGAAGGCGAGTCCCACAGCCCCGAAACTTTTTCTTCCCACGCCGGGAGTCGAACCCGGGCCGCCTGGGTGAAAGCCAGGAATCCTCACCGCTAGACCACGTGGGAGGACACAAGCTGCCCCCTGCTGGCGGCGGCCGGAGGGTGACTAGGCGGTGGCAGCAAAGGCGGCGGGGGGGGGAAAGGAGGGGGGCGGTGAGAGGGAGGTGGCNAATAGCGTGGGGCCATGTCGTCCGCCGGCGGTCGCCAGCTCAGCCAGAGCCGGGCCATCCCCACACGCACCGTCACCCTCAGCGACGCGGCGCAGCTCCCACCGGACTACTGCACCACCCCCGGCGGCACCCTCTTTTCCACCACACCGGGGGGTAAGAGCCGGGAAACCAAACGGGGGCCGGGGTAGGGCGGCGGCCGAGGGGGCCGCGCCGGGGGAGCGCTCCTGCCGCCTGCTCGCCCGCCCCAGTCGCTGAACGGCGCCTATCGCTTGCGTACAGGGAGCGCCTGCCGCTGGCTGTCCGTGAAGCATGCGCTCGGAGTAGGGGTTAGGGTTTTTTCCGGGGTATAACGGGGGACACGGGGAGTCCCGACGAGGGCGGGAGGGTGGCTTCAGGGGCTTGGTGGCCCACGAGGTGTCGGTGGCGAAGGGCCAGGGGCTCTGCCTCACCCCGCTTTGACACCCTGGGGGCGAGGTCCCTCTTCCCTAAGACACGGGGGGACATTTCGGGGTGCCATCTGCGGGGTGCGTCCCCAGCCTTGCCATAAGTTTGCCAGGCCTCTGTGCTGGGCCGGTGGCAAGCGCCTGTGGGCAGCAGGTAGCCAGGTGCCTTGGGGGTTGTTTATCTGGCGCTCAATTGTTGCCTGCTCTGCCTAGATAAGAGCAGGCAGCTCGGCACAATTCACACCCCAGCCCTCTCCAGTTATCCTTGGGGCTGCAGCACCAGGTCCTTGGCCAGGGTGTCCAGCTGTGAGACTCCTTTGTTGTACACGGGCTGCCAGGCTGGATCCCTCCATCCTCCTCTTATCCATACCCCACTTCCAGGCACACGGATCATCTACGACCGCAAGTTCCTGCTGGACCGCCGCAACTCACCCATGGCCCAGACTCCGCCTTGTCACCTCCCTGATATTCCTGGCGTCACCAGCCCTGGCTCGGCCAGTGAGGAGCCCAAAGCAGAGACCAACAGCCTGAACCAGCAGGAGGGAAAGCCATCCATGGGTAAAGGACCCTCTCTGGGTGGAATACGGTGGAATTTGGTGGGGGGTGTCTCCCCGCTAAAGCTTCTCTTTTCCTGCCAGGGGATGACGCTCAGTTCGAGATGGATATCTGAGTGAGAGCCACAGAGCAGCAGCGGCAACTCTCCAGACCTGTGCACCCCCCTATTCGGCTTAGGAGCAGTCCCAGCAAGGCAGAGGTGGCAGCAGTCCCTGCCAACACCATGGTCCCTCCTGGCATCCCCTTCCCTGCCTGCATTCCTCACTCTTTCTGGGGAGTGTGGCTCTGCCTTCGCCCCCTTTAATGGATGACCTGCCCCAGTGTGTGCCAGCCACAGCATCCTTTCTGGATCTGACCCTATTCCTCCACCTCCTCTGCCTGCCAGCAGCCTGATATCATCAGGCTTCTTAAAAGATCTCTTTGTCTCTTCTGCTGCTTCACGCTCCCCTCCACCCCCCTAAAAACTCCCTCCTGTTAGCCCAAACCTCCTGTTACCAGCAGCTTGGTGATCAGGAGCTGCGTCCTTCCTTTTAGCCCTTCTCCTGGAAAATTTGGGCAGTCCCTCTGGAGGAGGGGGAAACCATTGCTCCTAAACCTGAGTGCTCACTTGCACCCCGGGGAGGGGGTTTTTCACTTCCCCCAGGATCTGCTGGCATTCAGTGGAGTACAATGCTGGCAGCCCCTCCCTTCAATGCTCCAGGCTGTGCGTCGGTCCTCGACGGCATCGGGTAGTGTGCCTGCATCTTTCCTACCCGGATTTCTTCCATGTTAGTCCTTCAACTGGGGGCTGTGTCCCCAACCTACCAGCCAGGACTCGTAGCCATATGTTACAAAAATCCCTCTTGCTTTTATTTGTTTTTTTTGGTACTAAAAAGGGGCACTTTACCAGCAACACTTCTTTCTTTGGGCTGTGGACGAGCGCCTCTGGGAAAGTGCTTTATTTTTTAATGCTCACCCCCTTTTAAAATGTGAATAATGATTGAAATCCCTTGGCACTGTTGGATCTCTCAGGATTTACCCAAGGGCATGTGGGATGAATTGCTGCAGGGGTGCAATGCTGCAGCTGCACCCCACCTGGGGCACTCTGGTTGCAGTCTGCTGGCATCGCTGCTGTCCTCCATGTGCTTTCTGCGCCATGCCGTGGATAAAGGCACATGTTAACTTCCACCTTAAACTCCCTGCCACCAGCTTTTCCAGCCTGGCACCTCGTGGCCATCCTGCATCTCGAAACCCCCTGGAGATGGGATTTATGTTTTCTCCTCTCTTGGTGCTACTTGCCTTGAAGAGCAACATTCGGTGAGGGGTTGTGTACCCCTTCCCCTATATGTTTCTTTTTACTACCTGTTGGGTGCCATCAGCAGCTTGGTGACCACCTCAAGTGCCATTTTCTCAGACCCCACCTGAGTGCCTGTTCTGTCCATCCTCCTTCCTTTGCTGGGGTCAGTACCAACCCCCAGGGACACATTGCCTGCAGGGGTGGTGGCTCTGGGGACAGGTCCACCCTGCACCACCGGCATCCGTGCCCCAGGCTTTGTGCACTTTCCGTCCAGTAATTTATTTCTGTAGGTGTGTTTGACATGGGTCGGCCGGATGCGAGCTCCCATCTTCAGCTGCTTTTCTCATGGGGTGGTGGGACTGCTGCTCATTTTGGTGAGGGAGAAGCAAAGGAAAAAAAAGATACAAACCCCATGGGACTGGGGATGTCTCCAGAGTTTTCCCTCGGGTGGGTAATGCTCAGTGGGATGGGATATGAAACCCGTAGCCGGCTGTTGTAGGCGCTCGAGTGAGTGAGTGCAAGTCAAAATATGTATATGTGTGTGGGTGGGTGGTGCTAAGACACACACAAATATATATATTATATATAAATAAATATATTTTCCTTAAAAGTGAAGATCCTAGGAGGTCTGTGAGGCCCTTGGATGGAGGGAGTGGCTGGGGCAGGGAATGGCCGCCATGGATGCAGGGACCCTTGGCCCAGCTGCTTGGTTCAGGAAACCTGCTCTCCAAGCCAAAAAAAAATGGAAGATAGCCAAGGACAATGGAACTTATGGACAGGAGCCAGAGGGAAAACACTTTTTTTTTTTTCTCAATGCCCCATTTCCCAACCTCCCTTTTGTCTCCATTCCCCATCCAGCAACTTTCTCCTGGTTTTATAACGGGGCTTGGGGCTGATGGAGCAGGGAGGAAGTGCCTGGCCTCGCCAGGGCAGCTCCTCTGCTAGTCAGGGTACAGATTTGGGTTTGTTTTTATACTGTCTTCAAGCAGGTGTTTGGGAGGAGAAAAGCTCTTGCCAGTGGTTGCTGTTACAGTGAGATCAATAAAGATCTTTGTTCTATTAAATTGAGGTGCTGGAGGTTTCTTCTGATCATGACTTGGGGTGTGTTTGTGGGGGATTTTTCCTTCCTTGCTGGGCTTCACCACCCAACCCTCCTTTACACTTGAGCTTTTTTTTTTTCTTTTCCCAAATTCTTTAGGTGAGTTGCTTTCCCAATTTCCAAGCTGGAAAAAAGTGGCTCCAGGACAAGGACAGTAAATGAGCAAGACCTCACCTTTCACTGGGCAGAACTTGGTGTTACAAGGAGCCAGGGGATAGGCAAACCTAGGACCAACAGCCAAGGGATAAGGAGGGAACTTGACTGCAAAATTTCCTGGGTATAAAAATCTTGATTTTTACCATAGAAGATTCTCTCCCACAAACAAAACTGTTGCAAATTAGTAATTTATCCTGTACCACTTGGTGCAAAAACCTATATAGACCTGGGCATTGAACCAGATTGATGCCAAAGAAGGTCCTGCCTGGGTCATGTCTTAGCTAGACTCTCAAATAAACCCCTGAACTTAAACCAAGCTTAAATTGCAAACCCCCAGCAATTGCCCAGGTTGCTACTGATGTAGATGTGTTGCCACAAATTATCCAGTCCAGGACAATTGTCACTTTAATAATATTTATATTTTTAAGTTTTAAACCAAGTTGCAGCAAATCAGGGGTTTTTTTTTCCCACTATGCACTCTGTAGGGAGAGGGGTTGAGCAGCAAAAGCCTTTTGTCCCCTAGCAGGAAGGGTGCTGGGAGGTGGGGGGAGCAGGACATCCTCTCACTCCACCTGCAGCAGCTACATCATGGGGACCCCCACTTTTGTGAGCATCTCAACAAAATAACAGCAACCTGGACAAGCTGGAGAAGTGGGCTGGTGTGATCCACATGAGGTTCAAGAATACTAAGGGCAAGGTCCTACCCCTGCACTGGAGCAACTCCCTGGTATCAATACAGGCTGGGGGATGCAGGGATGGAAAGCAGCTCTGTGGAGGAGGACTTGGAGACATTGGTGAATGAAAAGCTGGACATGAGATAGCAATGTCTGCTCTCAGCCCAGAAGCCAACGATAGCAGCGTGGCCAGCAGGGCAGGGAGGGGATTGCCTCTGCTCTGCTCTGGGGAGACCTCACCTGCAGTGCTGCGACCAGCTCTGGACTCCTCAGCACAGGAGAGACAACGACCTGTTGGAGCAGGTCCAGAGGAGACCACAAAAATAATCTGAGGGCTAGAAGCCCTCTGCTGTGAGGACAGGCTGAGAGTTGGGGTTGTTGAGCCTGGTAAAGAGAAGGCTTTGGGGAGACCTTATTGCAGCCTTTCAGTACTTATAGGGGACTTATAGGCCCCTTATAATCTGGGGACAGACTTTTTAGCAGAGACTGTTGTTGACAGGACAAGGGGTGATTGTTTCAAACTGAAAGAGGAGATTTAGACTAGATAGAAAGAAGAGTTTTTTTACCCTAAGGATGGTGAGACCCTGGCCCAAGTTCCCCAGAGAAGTGGTAGCTGCCCCATTCCTGGCAACATTGCAGGTGAGGTTCTCTGGGGCTGTGAGCAACCTGATCTAGTTGCAGATGACCCTGCTGACTGCAGGGGTGTTGGATGACCTTGAAATGTCCCTTCCAACACAAACCATTCTGGTTCTATGACTCTATAACCCCCCTGCCCTGTGCTGTGACACCTCTGATGTGGTCATCCCTTTTTGGGATGCAAGGCTCTGCATGGAATCCCACAGAAGTTTGATGCATTTCCCAGGTGCCCTCTCTGGTCCCACGAGTGAAGCTGGGAGGTCAAAGCCAAGGCTGCCACCGACCTGGGTTTGGAGGGTAGCCTCTTGTGCATCCCCCAGCATGGTCCACCCATGACCTCCTGTGGATCTGGTTGCATTTTGCAGCAGCAGCATCTCTGCAGTCACATTGTGCTGTTACCCAGGTTATTCTACTGTTATTTTAAAATTATGATCATTAAACAATTTGTCTGATTCTTGCTTCTTGTGCTCCTCTTCAGCTTGATCCTGAGTTAAAAAGTAGGATGTAGGGTGGAGAAGGCAGTGAGGGAATGCCCTCCTTCAGAGCAGGCACACGTTGCATGTCTGGATTTTCTCTCCAAATTCAGGGTTGTTTCTTACCTGAAATCTCTATAAAGGGGTGTCCTAAAGCCTGTTGAGACAAAAACCCCCCATAAATCCAAAGAAGCTGTGTTCTTTGGAAACAGGCAACAAAGCAGTCCTGCACCTGTACAGGTTAGGGGTTGACTTGATGGAAAGCAGCTCTGCAGAGAAGCACCTGGGAGTCCTGGTGGAAAAGTTGTTCACCATGAGCCAGCAATGTGCCCTTATGGCCAAGAAGGCCAATGGTCTCCTGAGGTGCATTAAGAGCAGCATGCCCAGCAGGTCAAGGGAGGTTCTCCTCTGCCCTAGTGAGGCCACCTCTGGAGTCCTGGGTCCAGTTCTGGGCTCCCCAGTTCAAAAGAGACAAGGAACTACTGGGGAGAGTCTGGCAAAAGCTGTGAAGATGCTGAGGGGACTGGAGCATCTCTCTCATGAGGAAACACTGAAAGACCTGAGGCTGCTTAGTTTGGAGAAGAGCAGATTGAGAAGGGATCTTTCCAATGCTTATCAATATCTAAAGGGTTGAGGGCAAGAGGTGGGGACAGACTCTTCTCAGTGGTGCCCAATGTGCAACAGGCACAAACTGGAACCCAGGAGGTTCCATCTGAACATGAGAAAACACTTCTTTCCTGTGAGAGTTCCAGAGCCCTGGCCCAAGCTGCCCAGAGAGGTTGTGGAGTCTTTCTCTGGAGAGATTCCAAACCCACCTGGAGGTGATCCTGGGCAACCTGTTCTGGGTGCCCCTGACTTGACAGGGTTGTTGGACTAGGTGGTCTCCAGAGGTCCCTTCCAGCCCTGACCAGGCTGAAATTCTGTGAAAAAAAGAAAAAGAAAATAAAAATAAGTGATTTTTCCTTCTGCCACTGGCTGGGAGTGGTGGGTCATGGGTCCCTCTGGTTTAATTCTGAAACCATGGTGGATTCTGAAGGCTGTAGATGGTGGAGAGGAGCTAGATTAATGCTGATGAGGCATTTTGGAGCTCCTGCCTCCTGGGTTCTGCTTTGCCAGTGTAATGGCAAGCTTCAGGGAGAAATGACTGTTTTCCTCCTAAAGTTTTGGGGTTCTTTTGATTTTTAATCCTGGCTTACAAAGCTAATGCAGTGAGGTGTGGGTAGGTGAAGAACCTTGGCCTTTGGTGTGTTGCTTTGGGCAGGGAGAGCTTCTAGGTGCTGATTCAGGAGCTAAAAATGGAGACTTTAAAATGAAAAAAAAAGAAAGATACAATTTCAATCTATGACTGGAGCTCTTAATTGATAGTGAGCTGTAAATGAGCTAACCCAGGGTGATTTCACATGTGGAAGGGTGAGTGAAACCATGAGTCTATAGCTCTTGATCTGAGTTTTAAGCTGGAGCTTAAACACACATTGTCTGTGGGTGCTGGGCTCTGCCCTGGGATGTTTGACTGCACAGTTCAGCAGCAGGGCTCAGGAAAGGGTATTTTGGCTGAGCCAAAGGCTTGGGAGCCTGGCTAGTATCTAGGATCCTGATGAACAAACTTTCCAGCACTGCTTTCCAGCTGTTACCATTTTCGGACTGCCTCCAGGCTCCGTTTACATTCCTGGCTCTCCTTCCCAGCGCCGGTGAACAGCTTAATGCCCTTGTTCCCTTTTTCCCTTGGTCTGTTGGGGTCCTATAAACACTGCTTTGGTGGTGCCTCCTGGAGCAATGTGGTGGGCATGGATGGTGCAGGGTGTGAGCAAAGCTGTAGTGTCAGGTTGTTGGGAGTCTTGGGCTGGAGTCCTCCTAGATGGGACACTCGAGGGTTCAGACAAAAGGGGGAAGGTGGCTGGAAGCTAAAGGAATTGGGGGTTTATGGATTTTTAAAATTAATTTTATGTTAAAATAGCATCTTTCTGTGAAAACAGAATAAGTGTGATGCCTCTTGGCAATGAGGGAAGCCTGAAGATTTGCTTTGTGCTGTGATGGAAACCAGCAGATGAGCAGAGCTTGATGCTGGCACTGGCAGAGATGTTGCAGGAACCCACCACGGTGCTTATGGGAAGCCAGATGGGCAGCAGCTTTTGAGTGACCCAAGCAAGAAGGGTTTACTTGGAGACTTGGGGGCCTGAAACTACCCTGGTGTTTCAGAGGAAGCCTCCAGGTCTCCACCTTCTCCATGGTGTCCACTATGCCTGCATAAAGTGCAGGTTCCTCTGTGAACTTCAGCTGTCAGGCTGCTTTTAAAAGTTGTACTGGATACTTGCAAAAGTGGATGCTGGACTTTTGCATTCCCCATATGAGTTTTGGGGAGCAATTACTCTTGGCATGATAAAACAGGGGGCAAAAGCTCCCTGCAGGCTGTTTCACACCGATTCCTGCCTGGATCCAGCAGTGTCCCTCACCCTGGCCCCCATCACACACATTGCTCCCTCCTTTTCCATTTCTGGGAGGGAAAAGAGCATTTTGGATTTGAGAAGCACAGGCAGTACCTTGACATTTCCCAGACTGCTGTTGTTCTTCTGAATCTGGCTGGGGTAGTGGCATCTGCTCGTCCTCTAACTGTTCCAGGGGGTTGACACTGGGAGGGGATGGGAAGGATCAGTGTGTTGGGGGTCTCTGAGGGGATGGGTGCTGTGGCTGAAGAGTCTCCAAGGGAATGGGTGCTGTGACCGGAAGATGCAATACACCATTGGGTCCCTGACAGTAGGGGTGATGCGTGCCAGGGAGTCTCCAAGAGGATGGGTGCTGTGTGAGGGATGCTATGTGCCAGGGGGTCCCTGAGGGGATGGATGCTGTGGCTGAGGGAATCCTGCATGGCAGAGAGACGCCGGGGGGATGGGTGCCGCATTCCAGGGCGTCCCTGCGGGGGTCGGCGCTGCGGCCGGGAGGTTCTCGAGGGCCGGAGGCAGGGGGCTGTCCCGGGGCGGGGGGCGGTGCGGGGCGGTCTCGGCATGGGGCCGGGCGGCAGTGCTGCCCTCCTTCGGCTCCGCCTCCGTCTCTTCCCCCGCCGAGGCTCCGGCGGGCGGGGCGGCCGCGGGGGGCGGCGGTCGGGGCGGCCGCGGGGCTCTGCTCCCGCTACCCCGTTCCAACCGTCCCCATGGGGCGACCGACGGCGCGGCCAGCCCGGCGCTGACGCCAGGTACCGAACCTCCCTTCGACATGCGTCCGAGCACCCCTACCCCGGCACGGCGCACGCCCAACACCCCAACCCTCCTCACCTCCCCCACGCTTCCCGGTACCGGGTATCTCCCCATCCGGGACCGCGTATCCTCCCTGCTCGGTACCCCCCCCATCTCGCCCTCCGGTACCAGGCATCCCCACCTTCCCCGGGACTGGACAACCCTACCTCCTGCAGCACCGAGCATCTCCCCGCCCTGGGCCCGGGCATCCTTCCCCCAAGTACCCCGGGCCGGGCATCCGCCCTCGACCCCCTCGACTGGCCATTGCGACCCCCTAGGACCAAGCACCCCCTCCATGGGACAGGTCATGCCCCTCTCATGCTTTCTCCAGTGTGGGGGGTTCATTTCCCAGCCGGGTGTGTGGGGAAGACAGGCTCTGTCGTGGGGTACCAGGTCGGAGCCGACACCTAGAGGGTTCTCCCCCCCTCCCCTTCGCAGTACCACCCCGGGGTGGGGGTGGGGGTTGCTGCCACCCGACATCGGGAGACTGAGGCAGCTGCTGCCGCTGGGTGCAGACTTCCTGCCGTGAGGTCCGGGGTGCTTGTTGGACAGGGGTGCCCTCGCCCCAGAGCCAAAGCATTGTGGGGATGGGGGGAGGGGAGGAATCGTGCAGTGGGGATGAAGCTTTCCTTTGCTGCAGGAACACAACCCCCAAAGCGTGGGTGTGAGGTTCTTGTACCCCAGCAAAGAAGGTTTATCTGCACCCCAGTGTTCTGCTTCAAACCTCTAGAAACTCACTTTAAGGCCCAGCATCTACATTCCCCCAGCTCTTGTGACTTTGCTGTCCTGTTTCCTACTGAAAAGGAACTTTTCTGTCCCTCTTGCTGCCTGGAAGCCAGCCCTGCAGGAGGCTGAGAGAGGCAGGGAGGCTGGTGCCAGCCATTCAAGTGGCCCAAAGCGAGTTTTGGGGTTTGTATCCCTCAGCTACCACCCTTATACCCCTAAAAGCTGCCTGGGGAGCAGGCTTGGAAACAAGGAGCTGCAGGGTGGTTCGCTGCTGGAGGATGAACAGGGGAAGAGGAAAAGGAACAGAAGTAACTGTGGTTCCTTCCCTGCTCAGGGAGCATCCTAGTTTGGGGTTTGACTCTGCAGCCTCAAATTTGGGGAGCACGAGAGGAGCAGGAAACTCAGCAATGGGTTTCCCACCGGCACTTGCATGTGGGATATATCCCCATGTAGAATGGGGTCACCTTCACTGCCAGGTCTTCTGGGAAGAACAAGCACAAAGAGGATGTCCTAGGAGGAAAGGCTGCCTGCTCTTGCTGAGGTCCTGTCCTCTTGGGGCTGAAAACTTCCAGAAGCTGCATGCAGGCTGTTTCCTATGGCTGCCAGACTTTTCCGGACCTTTTCCTCTACCCTTTGCACAGTGCATCACTCCTCTGGGATGAATGCCACCTCTTTTCCCCAAATCCTGGCACTGGAGACATCCCAAGCTGCGTCCTGGATGTGGGGGAAACAATGGATTTGGGGTGGCTGGGCTGGGAGCAGGCAGGCGTGCAGGCAGTAGTGGTGGGACATTTCCTTCCTGGAAGGCAGGAAGTGATTATGTCTTTGCACAAATGACACGGAGCCTAAAAATAACTGGCAGGTCTTTGCTGTCAGAAGATACCCCCTGGGGTTTGCTCGAGTTGGCTTTATTGAAGGGTGGAGGAGAGGAGGGCCACAGGAGACTGAGCTCCATGCACGCTACTGCATGCAAAACCACCGAGAACGCGATGGTGGGTGCTGGTGTGCATAAGGTGCCGCTTGTCTTGCAGAAGGTGTGGTCTGCAGGAGCTTGGCTTTGAAAAGCGGCTCCGTGTAAATGGAGCCTTCCCCGTTGCTCCGCCAGCCCTTCCGTCGGGAGGGGAGCAGCCGGTGGTTAGTTAGCTATGAATAGCACAAAATCATAGCCCTCACTTTCCCAAAATGCCCTGGCTGGTGTCCTCTTGGCGTTCAGCCTCCTAGGCTTGAGAATGGGGTGCTGCACCGTGGGTGCCACCCCTGGGTCCCCACCCTTGGGGACACTCCTTGCTGCTGGTTAGTGCGGGGTCACGATGCAAAACCTCCAGAGAGGAGGAGATGGAAACGGTATGGGCGGGGGGAGCGAAATTTGCTGGAGTAGCTTTGGGTGTGTGGGGCCGTGGTGAGGCCAGAGGATTTGGTGTCGAGGGAAGGCTTCTCTGCAGAATGGGCGTCTCTTTGGAGATGCCCTAGGCCTTTATCTCCATCCTTTATGGCGCTTTTTTTTTTTTTGTCTCTTTGCTCTATTGAAAGGAAGCTCCTCAGTAAGCGTGCTCACAGACCTTGAAACTGCTGGCAGTGGGCTGCCGGCACAACCCGCAGCGCTGGAGCTTGCAAATCAGGTCTTTGTTCCTCTTTCCATTGAATGTCGTTGATAAACCCCCTCCCCTCCGGCAGCCTGAGCATCTCCTGGGTGTCCCTTAGTTGCTTCTTGGCTTTGCTAAGCAGCACCCCAGGGACCGGCGGGTGGGGGGGGAGTGTGTGTGTGTCTCTTTAAAAATGCAGTAGAGGTTTTTGGAGGGGAGAGGATGACCCTGGTAGATGCTTATCCAAACGGTATCCTGCACCTGGGCTACCGTTAACCAAAGTCAAGGCAGCTGAGCCAAAAAAGCCATGTGGCTGCTTTGTAGCCTACTAATGAATTATTTGCATTGGTATCTTAATTCCTGCCATGCATCACCCAGGCTTTGCTTAGTGAGGAAGGTTTAACACTGCTGATTAACCAGTTCCCTGTAAGCCAGGTTTGGCTGCAGCCTGGGTACTACTCCCAGTACCTCCCAGTGGGTACCAGCATCCTCCCTGCTGGTGGCTACCTCCGTGGCAGGGTGCAGAGTGGCACCCACAATTTTGGGGTGTCATGCCTGAATGCTGCTTTATTTTTTTTTCCTTCCCTTTCCCTGTCTCAAACAGCTTTCCCAGGACTTTTAAATCAAGTGACTAAAGGCGGCTCGGTCACGTGGCGGATGGGGATGCAGCGCTCGGGTTTCTGCCAAAAGGCAGGAGTGCCGCAGGGAGGGGGTGTGAAACGCTGAGTCCTCTTTGTCCTGCCTTGGATTTAGGGGAAGGCACCCTGCTGATGCTTTCCCCTCCTCCCTGGCAGATGCTGGTGGTGGAGTGCAGGGGATCAGCAGCGCTGGTCTCGGCCCCATTGAGAAATACCTCTGTGCTTTCTAGGAAATGCTGCTTATTTAGTTGTAGTTTTGGCCATTGGTGTTGTCTCTCCAAGGAGCCCAGGAGAATGGAAGCTTTTGCTTGTTTAAAATTTATCATAAAACAACCAAGGCTTGTAAAATCAGAGCTGCAAAGTTGGCTTTCCAGAGCCTTTTCCTCCCTGTTGCAAAGCATATTTGGGTTGATTTAAGGAATTTTGGGTCACCTTGCTTCCTTACCTTATTTCACCCCTGCAGCTTAGTGGGGGAACAACTTGTTTCAAATAAACCACGACTTAATATGTTATTTCTCACCTTTCCTTTTTGTTTTATTATGGGTTTTTTATTAAGTTGAGCTGCTTCCTTCCGACATCAACTGGAACAACAGGAGCCTGGTTCCCACACAGCCTCCACTCCAGGATATCTCCAGACACATGCCAGCTCCACCACCAAAGGATTGGCTTGTGTCTGAGGGGTTTTTTTCCACTGTTTTTTGGGAAAAGAAGGTTAAAGAGCAGCCTGGGGCAGAGGGCTCGGCTCCAGTGCTTCCTCCAGGCTTCAGTGATGCCTCTCCAGCAGCACTGGGGCTTCCTGCCAGCAGCTGAGGTGTTTCCTGCCTCCCCACTTGGGTCACTGGTGCTGTGTGCCCCTGGATCCTCATGGATACATCCGTGCTGGCCCCGTGCCGAAAAGCTACCCCACACCCAAGGGAGGGATGGATGCATTTGGAAGATGCTTTGATGGCTGCTGCTTCTTCTTCCCAAAGGGTTTTGCATTTTATTTAAGAAACATGCTCCAACAACCTGAGGATGCATGAAAGGTGATTTATTGGATTGATTTCCTGCTGACAGTAAGGAGTTTGGGCAAGTGCACGCTTCCTCCTCATTGCAGGAGCTGGGGCAGATGCATCCTGCAGCTGCAGGCCGGCCGCCCCCTGCTATATTTAGTCCATTGTTTGCTCTTGCTTTGAGTCCTTGCCAGGTCCCTGGCCAGGGGAATAACCCCTGTCAGGCTGCAGGGGAAAGGAGTGGCTCAGAGAGATGGGGAGCTGAGCACTCTATGTTGTTGTGACTTATGTGGGTGAGGCTACATGGCTTGCGTGTCATCAATTAGGATGCTCAAGAAGCCTCTTGGTGCTCTCTGTGGCTTCTTATCTGTCTCTACAATTCCTTAAAAGGAGGCTGGAGTGAGGAGGGGTCAGTCTCTTTTCCTGACAGGATGAGGGGAAACAGTCTGAAGTTGTGCCGAGGGGGTTTAGATTGGATATTAGAGACATTTCTTCCCAGAAAGAGTTGTTAGGCATTGGCACAGGCTGCCCAGGGCAGTGGTGGAGTCACCATCCCTGGAAGTGTTCAAAACAATGTGTAAATACAGTGCTCAGGGACATAGGTAGTGGTGACTTGGCAGTCAACAGACTTGATGATCTTGGAGATCTTTTCCAACCTTTATGTTTCTATGATCCTTCAATGTTCTCTATCCAACCTGGGCTCGATGGGGTGTTTGCAGCAGAAGGGAAGCATCTACCCATTACATAGTCATAGACTCTGCTTTCTTGTTAGCAATATTTAACTGGCAGCCCCTGGATCTTTGAATTTAAGCAAAACACCTGGAGAAGAACAGTGCTGGTTTGTTCTGGAGGGATACACCCTTGCAGGGTGTTGGTCCCTTTTGTGGCTGGGGAGAAAATAGGCTCTTTGTTAATGAGCCATGGCCATGATTTATCATTTAAGGCTTGGCTTTTAGGTCCCTGAGCTTAGGGTTGCAAGTGCTGTCCAGGGGATGATCTGGCTAGGTGAGTATCTCTGGGGTTTGACCCCTTACCCTGAGGAGAAAATGCAGGCAGGAGGGAAAGGTGCTATGCAGAGGGACTTGTCTCTGCATCCCAGCAAAGGAAACTCCTAAATACAGCATTGTGCAAGGGAAGGGATGCTCAAAACAGACTTGCCCCAAATGATGGCTAATGCTTTCATAAAATCCATGCTGACTGTTATCTGAGGCTCCTGACTTCTCATAGTGGCATGAAAACAGAGCCAAACCCCACTTGGCTTGGCTGATTTTTTGGGGGAGAACTGGGATCTAAACATTCCAGGCTGAGGCATCGGATGCACTGAGGTTCTTTTAAATACAGGTAAAATAAGACAACTTTTGTTATTGTTGTTTTTGAAGGGTAAGTTGCCTTGCCTAAGCAGCTGCTAAGTGTTTGCTAAGTGTGCAACTGCTGGGGAGCAAACCCCCTGACATTTGGGTTAATCTAGAGCTCTTGGGTGGGCTGCTCCCCTCCACAGTGTTCCCTGGGCTCCTACCCTCTCGTGGCTAGCCTGGGAATGTGGCTCCATCACATCTTTTCTCATCCCAGCTATATTTTAGAGAGTTTTCAGGCAAAATCATTTTATCTGGTTCCTGGGTTTTGCTTTCCAACCCATTTTGTGACCCAGCTCACAGGTCAGGCACTGGGAAGGGTGTAAGCCCTCCTGTTCCCATCAGATGCCGTGGTACTGGGAAATAGCTGCTCCTGTATGGATAACACCAGTGCTTCCCTCTTCCTGTGGCTTTTTGGAGCAGTTCCCATGGTTGCCCAGAGTACTCATTTTGGGTAATTTCAGTAATTTCCTTGCTTTTGCTGCCCAGCTGAGGCAGGGAGAGAGAAGCTGAAATGTGATTTCCTCTCTCCATTCATTTTGTGGTTTGAAAGACCATTTTCAAATCTACTCCTAGTCTTTTATGTCTGTTATTTGCTGCTGTGGTTTGTCTTGCAAAACAATAAAAACCCAAACAACCAACAACCAACCAACCAACCAAAAACTGGGGGGGATTTAGAGCAAAGGTGGGTGATAGCAGTAGTGAGGGGAGAAGGATAAAGAAAATACAGGAGCTGCCTATCCCTGCTTGTAAGCTGGGGGGTGAGTCTCCATCCCCTGGTGTGGGGATGCTGGAGCAAACCCAGAGGGATCAGTATGGCTGCTTTTGGAAAGATGCACTGATGCTGAGCAAAACAAGTGGGGTGATCCTGGCTAAATGCCCTCCCCCTGCTTCCTGGCTGGGTTCTCCAAAGCCTGCTCTGAAACACTCAAACCCTTCCCCTAGATGTATTTTGTGCTTTATTTTTGTCCCAACGATGTTTATGGTAAAGAAACTCATAAGGGGACTTGGAGAAATGGCACTGACCTGGAACAGCTGGGTTGGTTCCCTTCCCTCCTCCCTTCTGTTGCCTGTAAAAGTAACCAGGCTGCCTAATGGTGCAGAAAATTCACAGTGGAGCAACAAGTTTTCTGTGGGGCAGGGAAGGAAGATGAAGAGGAGGGGAAAAATCTGTGCCAGGGCACGGCCATCTCTAAATAGCACATTTTCTGGAGGCTTTCCCCCACTTCCTGAAGCATTTGCAGCTGCTGGGGGCATGGCAGTCCCTGGGATTGCAATCAGGGATTGATCCAGTAGGGCTTAGGAGGCAGCAGAAAGCAATTTGTAGAGCTGGTTAAAAGCTACCTCCAGGTTTCTCAGTGTAGCTGAACAGGTACCATCCCACTTTGTGCACTGCCAGGGTTATTCCCATTACAGCATCAGTACAACGATTTTTATTAGGGATTGTCTCTGGAGAGGTTGGGCAGAGGTTTTTTTTGTCCAGGCTACCCCTTTGCTGTCTCTTGCTTCATTTGGTTACTAGGATCCAGTATTGTCCTGGACTGGTGGAGTGTGGTGGGATGCTCCTGGCTGCTGCCAGCATTTATCCTGCCCTGGGCTGTTGCCTCTGCTTTCATCCTGGTTTAAGGAATGAGCTCCCTGGAGATGGAGGAGGGGGTGGAGTGTTCTGGGGTTCCCCAAAGGGGAAAGGATGATCCTTCAGTATGGGAATAACTGGCTGCTTTCAGATTTGCTTATTAGTATCTGGAGGAGAGCCCTCATTCTGCTGCCTCCAGGCTCTTAGTGTGCAACTGTGAGGGAGTTCCTCAGCCCTGCATGGTTATTTATTGCTGCACAGGTGGCACCTTCCCTTCTGGTTGCCTCCTGCAACTTCTGAGCCCACAAAATCACATGTAGATTCTTCACAACTTCTCCCCAGCTCCTCCTCAACACATGTGTGTGCATGCACATGCATGGACAGCCTGGACTCAGGAGCAACCTCCTCAAGCCTTGCTCACTGTCCCAGGAATGCTGGGCAGCTCCTAAATCCTAAATTTGTGAATATTTAGCAATATTTATTTGCTGTCCAAGTCTCTTTTGCGTGGGGAGGGATCCTTGAGGGGTTTACAAACTGTGAGAAAGAGGAGGATGAGGCCAATGGTGTTGCTCTGCAGTTCCATCTGCTGACTCAGCAGATTGAGGAGGGGCTAGATCCTGTGTTCTGCCTCTCTTTCCTCCTTTCCTCAGCCCCATTTTTGGGTTCTCTCTTCCAGATGGAGGGAGCCACATGGCAGGCAGGGAGGAAGAAAACCCTTTGTGGGAGCAGCAGGAAAAGGGCTGGGTTATCATTTAGAACTGTAGCATGGTTTGGGTTGGAAGAAGCCTTTCAAGGTCATCTAAACCAACTCTCCTGCAGTCAGCAGGGACATCTTCAGCTAGATCAGGTTGCTTAGGATCCAGAAATTATCTGGACTTGGTGCAAAGGCTTTCAATGGCAGGATATCTCTTTCTTGTAGCCTGGGAGATGAAATCTCAGTAGCTTGGAGACTGATAGTGGCAACATCTCTGGTGGGGTGAACCTTAAAGATCATCCAGTTACAACCCTTGTGTTTCTTCCCTGATTTTCACTGGCGGGAGGGGGAGAGGCTGGGTTTTTTTTCCCCTTCCTACAATGGGAGTGGCTGCAAAACCAATTCCTCCTTCTCCAACTCCCTTCCCTCCTTGGTTGATGGATGAGAAGCTCAACATGAGCCACCAGTGTGTGCTTGCAGCCCAGAGGGCCAATGGCATTCTTGGTTGCATCAAGAGGAGCGTGGCCAGCAGGTTGAGGGAGGTGATTCTCCCCCTCTACTCTGCTCTTGTGAGACCCCACCTGGAATATTGTGTCCAGTTCTGGAGCCTCTATTACAAAAGGGATATGGGGGTGCTGGAGTGAGTCCAGAGAAGGGCCACGAGAACGATCAGACGACTGGAGAACCTCTGATAGATGAGGCTGAGAGGGTTGGGGTTATTCAGTCTGGAGAAGAGAAGGCTCTGTGGAGACCTTCTTGTGGCCTTCCAGTGTCTGAAGGGGGCCTACAAGAAAGCTGATGAGGGACTTCTTAGGATGTCAGGTAGTGACTAGGGGGAATGGATATAAACTAGAGGAGGGTAGAATTAGGGTGGATATTAGGAGGAAGTTCTTCACTGTTAGGGTGGTTAGGCAGTGAAACAGGTTGCCCAGAGAGGTTGTGGAAGCCTCATCCCTGGAAGTTTTTAAGGCAAGGCTGGATGGGGCTCTGGGCAACCTGATCTAGTGGAAGGTGTCCCTGCCAGGCAGGGGGGTTGGAGCTAGATGATCTTTAAGGTCCCTTCCAACTCTGACAGTTCTATGTTTCTATGGTTTTCCCTGCTGTTGCTGCCCATCTCCCCATGCCAACACAGCCGCCCGCGGATGATGGGTACGACGGCCAGTGCAGCACAGCAGGCAGTCTCAGCAGCCCACCCAGAGAGCGGGGCACAGGGTGACGGCAGCATGGAGGACCAACGCTCGCTCAGCATCCACTCCTTCCAGACTCTGGGGCTCCACAACAGTAAGGCCAAGTCCATCATCACCAACAAAGTGGCTCCTGTGGTCATAACGTAAGTCCTCAGCAGCCTCTTGCGGCTCCAGACCTCTCTTTTTCTGTGCCTTCTTCCTTCATGTTCTGGGCAAGGTGACAAAGTTGGTGAGGGGTTTTGGAGAATGTCTTATGAGGAACTGGGTTTGTTTAGCCTCAGGAAGAGGAGGCTCAGGGGAGACCTTCTCACTCTCTACAACTACCTGAAGGGAGGAGTTGGAGTGAGGTGGGGATTGGTCTCTTCTTCTGGGCTACCAGTGAGAGGACAAGGGGAAATGGCCTCAAGTTGCACCAGGAAAGGTTTAGATTGGATATCAGGAAAAATTTCTTCACTGAAAGGAAAGAGTTGTTAGACATTGGCACAGGCTGCCCAGGGAGGTGGTAGAGTCACAGTCCCTGGAGGGGTTTAAAAAGCATCTAGATGTGGTACTTAGGGACTTGGTTTAGTCTTCGGGATGGTTTTAGATGACAGTGCTAGGTTGATGGTTGGACTTAATTATCTTGGAGGTATCTTCCAACCTCGATCATTCTGTGATTCTGTAAATACTGCTCTTTTTTTTGACTTTTCCTATAACATTTTTTTTCCCTTTGCTCACCTGTGCATGGCTGTTGCAGCTACAACTGCAGGGAGGAGTTTCAGATCCACGATGACCTGCTGAAGGCCAACTACACAGTGGGACGCATTTCCGAGGCCACGCTGGAACACTATCTTGTGCAGGTGAGCAGCACCACTGAGACCACATCTGGAGTCCTCTGTTCAGTTCTGGGCTTCCCAGTTCAAGAGAGACAAGGAACTATTAGAGAGAGTCCAATGGAGGCTGTGAAGATGCTGAGGGAACTGGAGCATTTCTGTGAGGGGGAAAGGCTGAGAGCTGTGGGGCTATTTAGTCTGGAGAAGAGCAGACCCAGAGGGGATCTGCTCAATGCTGAGCAAGAGCTAAAGTGTGGGGGCAAGAAGATGGGGCCAGACTCTTTCTAGTGGTGCCCAGTGACAGGACAAGAGGCACGAGGTGGAACCCAGGAGGTTCCATCTGAACATGAGGAGTAACTTCTTTGCTGTGAGGGTGCCAGAGCCCTATCCCAGGCTGCCCAGAGAGGTTGTGGAGTCTCCTTATCTGGAGAGATTCCAACCCCACCTGGAGGTGATCCTGGGCAACCTGGTTTAGATGCCCCTGCTTTAGCAGGAGGGTTGGACTAGGTGATCTCCAGGGGTCCCTTTCAACTCCTGCCATTCTGGGATTCTGTGATTGCTGCAGCTCCATGCCAGGCCCATTTCACTCTGGGGTTTGGGCACCTTGGGGGTCTTTGAGGCTAATTTTGAAAATCATCAAGAGAAAGCCAGTTTCCTTTCTAGCTGCATTCAAGCCTGCTCATTCAAGTCTACTTCTTCCCCATCTTCTCTCTGCCCATCTTGTTTTGCAGGGGAAATATTTCATGGTTAGGGATGTATATGGCAAATTAGATGTCTTGAACACTACTGGCAGCTGTGGTGCTCCCAATTTCCGACAAGCCAAAGGAGGATATTCTGTGTTCGGCATGGGGCAACCCAGCCTCAACGGCTTCAAGCTTGTGCTGCAGAAGCTGCAGAGAGAAGGCCACAAGGTAGGTGAGAGAGTGGAAATTGGAGTGGAAAAAAGCCAAGAGAGCCTTGGGGCAGCCTATCACCCTCTTCACAGGAGTGTGTCATCTTCTGCATCCGCGAGGAGCCCGTGGTCTTCCTGAGGTTGGAGGGCGACTTTGCATCCTACACTCCCCGGGGCAAGGAGAACCTCCATGAGAACCTCCAGTGTCTGCAACAGGGGGTGAGGGCAGAGAGCCTGGAGCTGGCCATTCGTAAGGAGGTGAGGTGAAAGGGAGTGGGAAGGAGGTCATCAGCCCGATGCTAACATGGTGCAAAGATGAGCAGAAGGCTTGCCAGAGGTGGTGGGTGCCCTGTGGTTTTTGATGGGGGTCTCTCTCTCTGCTAGATCCACGACTTTGCACAGCTGAGTGACAGCATCTACTATGTCTACAACGACATTGAGCATTTGCAGGATGAGCCCCATGCCATGCGGGTGCAGTGTGAGGAGGACATCCAAGTGACAGAGGAGGTCTACCGCAGACCTATCTTCCTCATGCCCTCCTACAGGTGCTGCCCTTCCTCCTCCTGATGCATGATTGGTGGCTTTGCTTTTGCAAGCTGGTCTCTTGACACCCTTTTATATCACATGTCCACCACCATGGTGGGGACAAAGCCCTAGCCATGGCCCTGTCCTCCTAACAAGGGCTGTCCTCATACCTGGCAGGTACCACCGTCTGCCCCTGCCTGCTGAGGGAGCCCCTTTGGAGGAGCAGTTTGACGCTTTCATCTGCTTCCTCAGGGTGAGCCAAGGAAAAAGGAAACAACTGGTCCATGGGGCCATGTTGGGTTGGGATTTGCTCCTGTGCCTCAGCAAGTGGGTCATGTTGGGAAGTGTGACTCCCCAAGAGCATCTTCTTCTGGTTTTGACTTTACACTGCTTGTTAGAGGCTGCCTGTGTCTGGGGTTCCATCCCTTTCCCATGGCTGTAGACCCTGCTGGAGACGTTTGCCCCTACCCCTAGCTGGAGGTGACAATTCCTTGCCACCTTCTGGCATCCCTGCACTGATGACTCTTCCCTAAATGGGTTTGGGAGAAATCATATAGTATCATAGAGTGGTTTGGGATGGAAAGGACTTGAGGCAGGGAGATGCAGTGGATGGACTGCTTGTTATGCTGCCCTGGGTTATCTACCCCATCACTTGAGCAAAGAGGAGATGCCACCCACTGCTTCATGCCTGGGCAGGACTGTCACCTCCACCCTGGCCATTGCAGTGTCAGACCTGTGTCTCCTGGCTGTCTCTGTGGTCCCCATCCCTTTGTCCCTCCCTCCTAGGAGAGCCCCAGCCTCCTGCTGAGAGACTCTGGTAGACCTCCTCCAGTGCTGCTCTTCAGCTGCCAGACTGGTGTGGGCAGGACCAACCTGGCCATGGCTATGGGCACGCTTGTCCTTCACCACCGCCGAGGAGCTACCCAGAAGCTTGAGTAAGTAGGGCAGCCCTGGGGGCTGAAGTGAGGGAGATGGAGATGCATGTGCACCCAGAGCTGTTTTAATCTCCTCCCTCTCCCAATACAGCCTCCCCCACCTGCCTAAACCATCTCCCAGGGACAGGCTTCGAGTCATCCAGACCTTCATTGAGATGGTTCCCAAAGGCCAACAGATAGTTGAGGAGGTAAGGGGGTGCTGGTGAAACCTTCAATGGGGTGGGGGGGGGAGTTGAGGTCAGTTCCCCTCAACCCTGATCTGGGGCTCACTGAGCAGCATTCTGCTTGCTCCTTGCAAGGTGGACGGTGCCATCGCCTCCTGCTCAGAGATGCATGACATGAAGGAAGCCATCTATGAGTACAAGAAGAAGCTGGAAGGGATTGGGGAGGACTATCAGATCCAGGTATGTTAATTAGAGGCTCACCAGTATGCAAGCTGCCTGCACAGGGTCATAGAATCAGATACTGGTTTGGGTTGGAAGGGACCTTTATAGGTCACCTAGCCCAAGCCCTGTGCAGGGAGCTCATTTATTGAGCTGTTCTTGTATGGGGATGAGAAGAATGTAAATTCTGGAAATCCAAAGCTTCCTGTGAGCTGGAAATTTCCCAGGGACATGACACCTCAAAGCTTCTCTCCAATCCTTGAAGAGACCTAACATTGAAGTAGCTGGGATCTGGGGGAAAACTGGCCACTTTGGGCTTTGCCATTCTTTCTGGTAGATGACATCAGGGGCAAAGAACATCCTCCACCCTGGTTTTGTCAGCTCTAAAATTGGAAAATCTGTACCAGCCTGGCAGGTAAAAGTCCTCCAGAGCTGGGAGGGTTCATAGCTTAAAGGTTTTCCTGCAAACAGAGTCACTCAGGATCAAGCTTTTCTATCTATAGGGTTCTTTTCTTTTCCTCCCTTCATTTTAAGAAGCCACCAGGGTGGTTTTCCACACTGGAAAGCTGTGGTCTCCCATGTTCAACCAGGCAGCTCTTCACCAGGTGATGGATGAGTAAAGGATGCTCAGATGGAAGTGCTGCCCTAATCCCAGCCTCTTTGGAGATTAATTTTACCATTTAAATGATGGATGTGGAGTGGAACTGTGCTGTGCAGCCAAAGCAAATCAGCTGGAGCAGAAAAGCACCATGAAAATGGCTCAGTGCTGGGAAAAGAAAGAACTGACTGTCACTTTTTGGCATTTGACCCCAAATATTACCCCATCTGTCCCACTTTAGGGTGGATTTGGGTATGCTTGGTGCTGCTTGTGTGACAGCAGGTACTCTCTTGTATAGCAGCTGAAGCTTGGGCATGGGGCAGGGCATTTTCCTGCTGCCTTGAAGACTCTCCCTGACTTTTCCTTGCTGAGGAAGGCTGCTGTGTGTCATCCTCAACACCAGGGAAACAAATGGCTGGAGGACTGCTGTAAATTAGCTCCAGGGAGTGTTTATGTGAAGTCTCCTTGGAGTGAAAGCAGGTTTAAACAATGGCGAGGGGCCAGGAAAATATGCTGGGGGAAGAGGAGGAGGAGGAGGGGAGAAAGGCTGATGCTTGGTAGGGTCAGGGAGCTTTGCTTTTGCAGAGCCCCTGTGTGATTTCTGAGGAGAGGAGGGACTTTTCTGGGCATCATGCTGGAGTGTGGATTTCTGCCCTGTGTTGGGGGGCAAAAGTGGAGATTGAAGTTGTGGAGTGCTGCTGTTGCAGGGTAGGTGCATCCCAGTGTGGACCCAGAGCTCTGCGGTACCCAGCTCTCTGTGGCTCAAATGCAAGAAGCTCATCCTCCATTTTTTCCTCCAGAGCCTATTTAAGGGGAATAATTAGTGATTTCCCTTGAATGAGAGGCTGGTTTGGTCAGCAGGAACCCAAGTACTTGGGGATGAAGTGCTGCTCCACCAGCAAACCCAAGCAGAGCTTCATTCCCACAGACTTTGTTTTGAGTTCCCAGAGCAAAGCCTGCTGTCCTCCCTCTTGATAAATGACAGCAGATGGATTTCTCCTGTGGAGAACAAGTAAATATTCATGAGTCAGGCATGTAGTGTCAGAGATGCACAACCTTCTCTTCCCAAGCTGAGCCTCATGGATGTACAGCTTCATTTTATAGGATTTTTCTGCTGTATTCTGGGAGAGAGTCTTGAATGGACTCTTCAAGGGTCATGTTGGGTCCTGCTTTGCCAGTGCTGGCATGGTGAGTTCTTTTGTTGGGTGGAGTGCTGAGCTGTACCTCAGACCCTGCCCCAAGGCAGAGGGGTTTCTGAATTATGGAAAATCCCAAGGGATTGAGCTTGCATCTCTGGGAGGAGAAAACTGTGCTGGGATGTATGCCTGGTTTGGGGAATGATGCAGGTGAGGAGGAGAGCACACTTGAAGCCATCTACATAGACATTGTAGAATGGTTTGGGATCTTTAAAGGTCATCTTTAAAGATGGTTTGGGATCTTTAAAGGTCATCTAGCCCAGCTCCCCTGCAGTGAGCAGGGACATCTACAATTAGGTCAGGTTGCTCACAGCCCCAGACAACCTCACCTAGAATGTTTCCAGGGATGGGGCTTCTACTACCTCTCTGGGCAATCTGTGCCACTCTCAGTGTAAACACTTTCTTCCTTGTGTCTACTCTAAATGATGCTTCTGGGGATGTAGGGAAAGAGGAGACACTTGGAAATGGAGAATATTACAGGGTGTGTGGCTTATGTCTCTATTTAAAAAGCTTATCTTGCTCTTATATAAGTTTGTCCAGCATCACCCATCATTTTGGGGGCTGCTACCCACCCTTCATGTGATGCTGACCCTAGACTGGGTCCTGGGGGTTCCACTGGGCTTTAAAGACAGACAGGAGGTCTGCAAGAGGTTGTTAACTACTCCTAATGTTATGCTTAGCATGGGGCTGGGAGTTGGTGTCTCTGGCTGGCTCCCCACATCCTCTACCTATGGCATCACTGCTGTAAGGACATCTCTTCCCTAGGGATACTGCTGCCTGAGCATTTCAGCCAAAGGCCAGAGTAGAGGCAGGACCTTGTATTAACCAGCCCTCTCAACTTAGGTTTGAGTCTCCTGATAGCATCTGGACAGTATCTCTCTGGGATAGCAACACTCCTTGAGTGTTGCTCAAGCAGTTGGAACTGCTCCCAGTGTGTCCTTGGCCTAAAGGGAAGGTTTTGGTTGAACTGAAAGGCAAATTTATGTCTTTAAGCGTTATTTAGTATGGAAGACTTAGGATTGAATCATAGAATCATTTTGGTTGGAAGAGACCTTTGAGAGCATTGAGTACAACTGTTAACCCAGCATTGTCAAGTCCACCACCAAACTGTGTCCCTCAGCACCACATCTTGATGTCTTTTCAATCCCTCCAGGGACAGGGACTCCATCACTTCCCTGGGCAGCTTCTTCCAGGGCTTGACAACCCTTTCAGTGTAGAAATTTTTATTAATGTTCAACTTGAAATATTTCATTAAAAAACCCCATGAAACCAAACCATAAAGCATCCAAAAACTATATTCCAGGTTGGGATTTGTAGGTGTTTTCTTTTCCTCTTCTCATTTGAAGTGGTTTCTTCCCAAACAAACAGCTTGGTGAAGTTAGAATGAATACACAGGGACTTTCTGAGTAGCTTAAATGGCATTTCTGCCCTTCATCCCTGCAAAGAAACCTGTCTCTATTCTAAGCCAGTCACAAGCAAGCGTTCACAGGGCTTTTCCCCAGCCTCTTGGTCTGCTGGGGGCTTCAAGACCCATTGAGCATCATGCATCCCACTTGCTTTTCCTTTCAGGGGAGCAGCACCAAAGAGTATTTCCTCCAGAGGACTTTGCAGAGCCTTGAACGTTATTTCTACTTGATTGCTTTCAACTATTACCTTCATGAGCAGGTAAAAACCAACTCCTGGAACCCCCAAATTTCTCCTTTGCTCTTTTTTTTTTTTATGGGTTTCCCCATGGAGTGGGAGGGAAGGGGTCTCCACCTTTGAATTTCTCAAGGAGACATGCAGGGTTGTTTTGGGTGGCTTGCATATGGGCAGGGGTTACAAGCCCAGGCTGATGGCACATCCCTCCCCGGCCCCCTGCCGGCAGTACCCCCTGGGCTTTGCCCTCAGCTTCAGCAGGTGGATGTGCCGACACCCTGAGCTTTACCGGCTGCTGGCTGAGATGAACTCATCAGAGCTCACCATCACTGGAGATCTGATCACCAAGGGGACACGAGTGCTGGTGAGTACCCACTCTGGAGAGAGGAATAGGGCTGGTGGTGGTGGTGGTGGCTCCTTGTTTTCCCTTGGAGATGGCACCTTCTTGGGATGCTTGCCCTCAGAGAGGTTCAGTGGGGTGGGAGAAGCAAGGGGTTTCTCTGTTGTAGGGCAAGTCTGAATCTTGGTGTCTCTAGGTCTGTGTTGGGTCTCAGGTCCGTGTCCTGCTGGCATCCTCAGCAAGGATGGGCATGTGGGGTCTATAATGGTCATTAAGAAAGATGAGAACAATCTTTTTAGCAGTGTCTGTTGTGGCAGGACAAGGGCTGGTGGTTTGAAACTAAAAGGGAGAGATTTAGACTAGATGGAAGAGATTTTTCACACTGAGGGTGGTGAGACACTGGCCCAGGTTGCCCAGAGAGGTTGTAGATGTCCCATCCATGGAAACATTCCAGGTCAGGTTGGATGGGGCTGTGAGCAATGTGACCTGGTTGCAAATGACCCTGCTGACTGCAGGGGGATTGGACTAGATGACCTTGAAAGGTCCCTCCCAACCCAAACCACAGGTTTATTGTTCTGTGCTCTATGGTTCCATGTGGCCACTGTGCACACAGATATGTCTGGCCCCACAGACCCAGGGTACCAACATGCTGGAGCACCCCATGACACAAGCCTGAGCTGCTGGCCTAGCTGCAGCTTTGTGTTTCTTGGTAGTCCTTGGATGTGGTGGGGTGAAGGAGACCTGAGCCTTGAGTGGCTTAGCTGCTCCAAGAAGAGTATCTCCCACCTTTGAAATGCAGCTCTGTGGCTTGCTGGTGTTGGAAAGGGTTGGGGACTTCTCCTGAGCAGGGAACCATAGGTGAGAGGTTATGGTATGCTGCAAACCCTCCTGTAAATCCATAGTTGGGAGGGGGACAGGTGCACTGCCATGGGATTCCCACCTTGGCCAGGCTTTGCTCTGCTGCAGGTGGCAGACGAACGCTTCTGCCCGGACGTGCTGAGCACCGCCAAGGAGATGAGTGTGGCCAACTTCCGACGGGTGCCCAAGATGCCCATCTATGGAATGGCACAGCCCAGCTCCAAGGTGAGGGGCACACACCCTACAGTGGGCAGGGTCACCCACAATCACCTCCCAGCCCTGGCATCACCCTTGTCCACCCTTTCTCCCTAGACCCTGGGGAGCGTCCTGCGGTACCTGACGGACGCCAAGAGGAAGCATTCCCGCATCGTCTGGATCAGCCTTCGGGAAGAAGTGGTCCTGGAGGGGAATGAGCAGATCTATACTCTGAGGGAGCCTGAGCATCTAGAGGACCTGATTCCTGTGCCTACTGCCTCACCTCAGCAGCTAGAGGTGAGCTCCTGCCTGTCCAGGATGTGATATCTCTATCTAGGGAGCCCCTCGTGGTGATGTCCACAGGCTTTGAGAGTCCCTCACCCCTCAGAGATGCTTGAGGGTTTCTTCTTCATTTTTGTTGTTATTGGTGGTGATGATGATGTTGTGTTTGGTTTGTTCTTTTTCCTTTTGGCAATGAGGAGCATTGAGTGTTGTGGGTGCCATGCCTGGCTGGTGCCCTCTTTGTCTGCTGGAGGCTGGGGACAGCCCAGCTGACACAAACCCAAGTAACTGATCTGTTCCTTATCATGCTGCAAAAATCAAGGAGTCTTCCTGACTTGGCTGGCACTTTGTTAAGAGTTTGCAAAGGCAGACCAAAGCAGAGCTCTTCCCCTGAAGAATTTGTAGCTTGGAAGCATGAGTAAAAGGCACCTGTGGAAAAGCGAGCAGATGTTCCCAGCTGGGTTTCCAGAGGACCTAGGCTGTGGAGGAGCATGGCTGCCAGGAGTAGCCAAGGAGGAGCTGCCTGGAGTGGAGATGATACTCCTGAGGCTTCCACTAGGCATGGTGGGGACTGTGGTCCTGGGCAGAAGCAATGGCCAGGACCTGGAGTGGGGTTTTGAGTTGACTGTGGAGTGTTTCAGCGGGGTGTGGAGGTGCTGGAGCATGTCCAAAGAAGGTCAGTGAAGCTGGTGAATGGTCTAGAGCACAAGTGTTACAAGGAGTGGCTGAGGGAACTGGGGTTGTTTAGACTGGAGAAGTGGAAGCTCAGGGGAGACCTTCTCACTCTCTTCAGCTACCTGAAAGGAGGTTGTAGTGAGGTAGGAATCTGTCTCTTCTCCCAAGTCACAACTGATAGGACAAGAGGAAACAGCCTCAAGTTGCAGCAGGGGAGGTTCAAGTTGTATATTAAGAACAATTTCTTCCCTAAGGGGTTGTCAAATCCTGGAACAGACATTCTAGGGCAGCAATGGAGTCCCCATCCCTGGAGGGATTGAAAAGCTGTGTAGGTGTGGTGCTGAGGGACATGGTTTAGTGGTGACTTGGCAGGGTTGGGTTAATGGTTGGACTTAATGATCTTAAAGGTCTTTTCCACCCAAACTGATTCTGTGATATTAGCTTACATATAAAATAAATCATTAAAATCCTGAAAAAATTAAGAGGAGCAAGTTTTATGGGGACTGTTTATCCATCCTCTGCAGAAACTAGAGTCTACCCTGAAGGGTGACCTGCTAAAGTGCCAGAAGTGGCTGGAGGTGTACCTGGAGGCAGAGAAGCAGATGAAGATGTTCAAGAGCTGCCTGACCACACAGGAGATCTTCAGCCAGCAGAAAAACGTCTGCCAAGGGCTAACCTACTGTCGCATACCCATCCCTGACTTCTGTGCTCCCAAGGAGCAGGTACCATGGGGATGGGATGCTGCTGCTTCCTCCTTCCCAGGCCTTCTGCCCAGTGTCACTTGGGTGTTCAGTGCCTCCCAGTTCTGGGACTATGATGATGTGCCTAGGCTCAGTGTGGGGTGTTTGCTGGGGATAGAGGGACCTATGGGAGAGGCTGTAGGGAGATACTGGGTACCTACAGCTGGCTATGATTGGAGGGGAGGCCACTGGACTAGATCCAGCAGCAAAAAGCCAGGAATTGTAGCCTGGAAGCTGGAGGACAAGGGGCATTCCATGGTGGGGAAGAGAGGTGGGCAGTCTGTGCTGACCCTTGACAGGCTGCATCCAGACAAACCTATTGGCTTTGCCTCTGGCAGGACTTTGACCGACTGCTGGAGGTGATGAAGAGTGCTCTGGCTGAGGACTCACAGGCAGCCTTCATCTTCAACTGCTCAAGTGGCCGGGGCAGGACCACCACAGCCATGGTCATTGCTGTCCTCACCCTCTGGCACTTCAACGTGAGTACCAGGATCTGCAGCTCTGGCTGGGGTTGGGCCAGAGCAGGGGCTGCCAGGGGAGCTCAGCACAGTCTGCAGCAGCCATCACACTATGGGAGGGTTAACAGGAGCCTGGGAGGGCCAGGGTGGGCTGTGGATGCCCATTCATTGGCATCTTGCTGTGCTGAGTCCCCAGCGAGCTCCAGGAGAAGTGTGGGTGCATCCCTGGTGAGCCTTTACCCAATTCCTGGTAGCTCCCACCTGAGGACCAAGAGTTAAGGGCAGGAGAGACAGGGACCTGCTTGCAGAGCAGATAAACATAAAATTTTGGGCTCTTCTGCTCATACAGAGGGGAGGTGGAAGATGCCTGGGGTCCTAATAGGTTGGATTTGGGGTCTGCATTTCTGCTCAGCTGTTGGACAGTGAGGATGAGGCCATGAAGCCCATCATGGCATTGTCCTCTCTGACCTGCCTCAGGGCTTCCCTGAGATGAGTGAGGAAGAAATCGTGAGTGTGCCTGATGCCAAGTACACCAAAGGGGAGTTTGAGGTGAGTCCTTGGGCCTGGCTCTGTTTTAGAAGTCCCCCTCCAAGCTTGCTCCTTGCTACCTCAACCACAGCTGCTTGTTTGGAGAGGCCAGGTCCTCACCCAAGCAGAGATGGTGCAGTGGGGTCAAGGTGAAAAGGCAGCTGGTGAAGCCCCTGCTGCTTCTGCCCATTCTTCAGGTGGTGATGAAGGTGGTCCAGCTCCTGCCTGATGGTCACCAGATGAAGAAGGAGGTGGACATGGCCCTGGACACTGTCAGTGAGACTATGACACCCATGCATTACCACCTCCGAGAAATCATCATCTGCACCTACCGGCAGGTGAGCGAGACCTCTTCTCCATCAGCACAGGGCCACCAGGCATGCAGCTGGGCTCTGGAACCAGCCCTGGTGAAGCTGGATGGTTTCTTGGGCTGGAGCTTTCTGGTATGTCACCAGAGAGGAGCAAGGCCTCTTTAGGTCATGGTCACCCAATGCTTTCTTGTATCCCGTGCCATCCTGCAACCCATTCGGCATCCTGCCTGTCTGGTACCATCCTGCATCCCACCCAGCATCCTGCCTGTCTGGTACCATCCTGCATCCCACCCAGCATCCTGCCTGTCTGGTATCATCCTGCATCCCACCCAGCATCCTGCCTGTCTGGTATCATCCTGCATCCCACCCAGCATCCTGCCTGTCTGGTGCCATCCTGCGTCCCACCCAGCATCTTGCCTGTCTGGTATCATTCTACATCCCATCCTGAATCCTGTCTGTCTGGTGCCATCCCCTATCCCACCCAGCATCTTGCCTGTCTGGTGCCATCCTCTATCCCACCTAGCATCCTGCCTGTCTGGTGCCATCCTCTATCCCACCCAGCATCCTGCCTGTCTGGTATCATCCGACATCCCATCCTGAATCCTGCCTGTCTGGTGCCATCCTGCATCCCACCTAGCATCCTGACTGTCTGGTGCCATCCTCTATCCCACCTAGCATCCTGCCTGTCTGGTGCTATCTTGCATCCCACCTGCTATCTTGCATCCTGCTATCTTGCATCCCAGCCTGTCCCACATCCCAGGCTGCATTCTGCCCATCCAGCAGTGCTCAGCCAGCAGAGGGCAGGGCCAGTCCATCCCACTCCACTTTCAGCCCCAAATGCTCCTCCAGCTCCTCTGAGCTCGGGAGGGAGCCTCCATGGAAGGACACCCATCTGTGCCCCTACAGATGGAATCCCATGGCCAGCTGAGCCTGTAGGCTGCAGCCTGTTTTTCCATGGGAGCTTCTGTGGAGCCAAGGAAGAGGAGAAAAGATAATTTGTATTAGATTTTTTTTTTCTTTAAAGCTGTTTTCTGAGGCCTTGGAAGTACTAGGCTTGGAGGTTGGCATAGTCCCTGCCTGTCCTGGCTCAACCCATGTTCCCACCAGTGATGTTCTTACCTGCAGCTGCCATCGACCCCTGTTTACAAATAACAGCCATGAATGGTTGACTTGGGAAATTAAACCCAAAGCATTTAATCACCCAGCAACATCTGCAGCTCCCTGGCATTGTCCTCTTGATTTATGGGGTCCTCAGTGTTTATTCAGGGCTGGGAGAGAAAACCTGAGCTCTGTGGGTTGAGCCCTTGGGACCTGACTATTTTCAGCAATAGCTAGTGTGAAATTATTTGGGATAAATAATGTAAATAATCTTATTTTCTTCCCCAGCCTTTATGCATTAGGGGGGTGGGGTGACCAGTGGAAGGTCTTGCCTACTTCATTGCATGCTTTGCTGTTGCAAAGGTAAAAACTCTGGTGCTAAGTGAGTGGTTGTCTGCTCATGCATTTAGTTATGCTCCCCAGTAATGCTCAGCCTCGAGGGTCCCAGGAGGAAGACCCTGGCTGAGCAGTCTCACCCAGATGCTCCTGGTGTGGTTTTCTTCAGAAAACTATTCCTGTGACCTTCTTGCCCCTCTTCACAGAATCACAGAACGTTAGGGGTTGCAAGGGACCTCTGGAGATCATCTAGTCCAACCCCCTTGTCAGAGCAGGGTCACCTAGAGGAGGTTGCACAGGATGGCGTCCAGGTGGCTTTGGAATGTCTCCATAGAAGGAGACTCCACCACCTCCCTAAGCAGCCAGGGCCAGTGCTCCACCACCTTCAAAGGAATGAAGTTCCTCCTTATGTTTAGATGGAACTTCCAGTTTGTGCCAGTTACTGGGCACCACTGCCAAAACCCTGGCCCCATCCTCCTGACACCCACCCATGAAGTGTTGATCAGCATTGATCAGATCCACCCTCAGTTTTGTCTTCTCCAGGCTAACCAGCCCCAGCTCTCTCAGCCTTTCCAAGTGCTTTTCCCAGCACTTGGGGGTCAGGACCAGCCCCTGGGTGTTCCTGGGCCATATCCTGTTTCCAGACTTGCTGTATCCACCTCACCCTGGCAGCCTGGTGGGAAAGCAAGATAAGGAGGGAGTCACCTGCTCCCCCTGCTCCCTCAGCCTGAGGAAGAGCCTTTGGTCACTGCCAGCATTTTGCATTTCCTTCTCAGCTGCTCCATCCATCCTGTTGGATTATGCTGGGCTGCAGGGATTTGCATGTGCAAATGCTTTAAATGTCATTTAGTTTTATTGTTTTCCCCAGTGATGGGCAACTGGAAGAAGGGAAACTATGGGAGTTGTGTGTGCTAGGCATTGCCCTAATGGACTTTTAATGAAGCTGTGGCTACTGTGTGAAGTAATGGTGGGGTTGGATGGACCAGAAGTGTCATGGGATGGATGCTGGGTGCCCAGGGGATCCTGCTAGGATATGCTTTGCAGGGTTAGGGTAAGCAGGAGGGAAAGAAGTGGTGCTCTGGTGCTTGTTTTGCTTTGGTTTGTTCCTATCACTTTCCACCCCTAACTGAAAGGAGAAACAGGAGGATATAAGAAAATGATAAATGATAGGATAACAGAGAGATGATGGGATAGGAAGATGACAAATAAGAGGAAAATGTAATAAAATGAAATAAAGTGATGAATAAGAGGAAAATAGAATAAAAATAAACAGGGTTATATAATAACATGATAAATAATAGGATAATGTAATAAAATGATAAATAAGAGGAAAACAGAATAAAATTGAATAGGAGAAGAGAGTAAAATGGTAAATAGTGTAGGATCTGTTCTCTGGTTTTCAGAGCCCACAGCTGGAAATCCTTCTGTGACCTAGAGAAAGTGGAGTGGGCTTGTCCCTGAGGTGCTGACACCAGGATGAGGAACTGCTGCTCTTTGGCATGGTCACAGTGGGATTGACTGTGGGATTAAGGCTCTTTTGATGGCTTGTTTATTATTTATTAAGTCCTAAAAGGAGCATCACTCTAGGCCTCATTTGTTATCAAAGCAACAGCTATAATAATACAGTTTATCTCTCTGTGATAATTGAATATTGTTGATATTGTGTATAAATATAATTAATCTAAAATGTTAATATACAAATATATTTTATAATGTATATTAGGTAATATATATAATAAATATACATTATATATTGTATTTTTTTTAATATATATAAAAAAATAACAATAGAAGGGTGATGGCTACCAGCCTCAGAGCAGGATGCTGAGTGGCTGCTGTGGCTTCTCTTCCTCCTCTGGCCACAGAGGCTGAATCCAACCAGTGGATGCTGGAAAAGGACATTTTTTCCCTAGGGAAATACTTTGTTATCCAGGAGCTCATTGTTTTGGCCATGGCTTACACCTGGGCATGTATTTCTGGCTCCTGGGCAGACACTGCCCATGTTTAGTGATCCCTCATCTGTTTTCGAGGTCTGGGTGGTATAGGGGAAGGTTTGATATGCTAGAAAGCAAAAGGTAATGAGAGCCTGGACTACCAAGCAAGCCACAGCAGGAGCAGGCTGGAAGAATGTGTTTATTTTTGTCCCTAGAATGGTTCTCTCCCCTCATTTGGAGGTGAGATGGGGGCTGCAGGCTGGGCAGGGCTCCTTGGATTAATAGTGGGGTTGGGAGGGCTGGTAAACATGGCATTTTCCTTAATGCAAGAGAAAAAGAAGGTCCCTCACCCCCAAAGCTCTCATGAAGGATGGAGAGCAGGACTCTGGATGAGGACTGGGTGCAGGAGCTGCGTCTTGGCTGCTCTCCTGAAGCAGGTAGCACAGGCATTTCAGCTGGTTTCTTGCTTCCTCCAGGGGAAGTCAGGCAAGGATGAGAAGGAGAGGTGGACACTGCAGCTGAGGAGCTTGCAGTATCTGGAACGCTACATCTACCTGATCCTCTTCAATGCCTACCTGCATCTGGAGAAGAAGGACTCCTGGCAGCAGCCCTTCAGCCTCTGGATGCGTGAGGTGAGGCTTTCCTGCCAGCAAGGCCTCACTCCACCTCATATTTATTTACAGGACACTAGGAAGCATAGAATCCTAGCATGGTGGCTGTTGGAAAGGGCCTCTAAAGGTCATCTAGTCCAATCCCCCTGCTAAAGCAGGGTCACACAGGGCAGGTTGTCCAAGATCGTGTCCAGGCAGGTTTGGAGTCTCTCCAGAGAAGACTCCACAACCTCTCTGGGCAGCATGGGTCAGGGCTCTGGCACCCTCACAGCAGAGAAGCTTCTCCTCATGTTCAGGTGGAACCTCCTGAGTTCCAGTTTGTGCCCAATGCCCCTTGTCCTGTCACTGGGCACCACTGAGAAGAATCTGGCCCCATCCACTTGCCCCCACCCTTTAGCTCTTGCTCAGCATTGAGCAGATGCCCTCTGGGTCTCCTCTTCTCCAGGCTAACCAGCCTTAGGTCTTTCAGTCTTTCCTCATCAGAGAGGTGCTCCAATCCCCTCAGCATCTTCTCAGCCTCTGTTGGACTCTCAGACCCTCATCTTTATTTTATATATGATGTGTTTATGGTTGCTGGAGGCATCATGCCCTTTGCTCTGGGTGTGCTCCCACATCACTGGACATAGGTCACCAGAGGTGGGTGACATCCTCCCACATAGATGGGGGTCTCCCCCCACCTCAACCCTGTCATTTTCTCCTCTTTTGGGTTCCCCTGGTTTTTATTTTGAACTGCTGCTTGTGATTTGCAGCATTCAGGGCTGGGAGGCCACCAGCTAAGCCAGCCCTGAGCCCCTCTGTCTGGCTTGGTGAGCTTGGCTGGCTCTTCTTGCACTCAAACCCATCTCTGGTCTCTTTGCAGCATATTAAAAATACAATATCCCAGCCAAAAAAATCAGAGGGAGTGAAAGGAAAGAAGAGTTCAAAGAAGCCATGCTTTTCCTTGTCTGGCCAGGCCAAGCAGCACAGGGGATGGAGAACCCAGGAGGATAGGGGGATGCTTGCTCTGGGCACCTGAGGAAATTGGGAGCCAGCTGAAAAAATGGAATGAGGGTGTGGGTGAGAGACCTCAAATTCCCCATATTTCCTGCTTTTCTTTTTTGTTTTACTTGCTATTATGCAGATATGAGGGGTTTTTTTTTTCTCCTTGGGTTTTGCCATTGTGGGAAAATCCTCATCCCTTTGCTTGCCTGCACCAGCACCAGTAATTCCTACTGGTGTGTTTGATCTGCCAGTTGGGAGATGAAAGTGGTGGCTGCCAGCACTGTTGCCTGACACCTCCCCACCCCCCTTCCACCCCTGCCTTATCTCCCTGGAAGGGGCTGCAGTAAGGACAGGGGCAGGTGGCCAATGCCCATCCCAGTGTGGCATCCCAGTTATGCCAGTGTTTGCATTGCCTGGCAGCAGAGAGAGAGAGAGATGACAGCTGGGGCTAGAGAGTCTTTTAGTGGAGTTGGATGATGCTTGCATGTTGGCTGGATGTGGGGTGCCTGAGTTGAAACTGAATTGATTAATTAATTAACTAATGCCCCTTGGATGCAACATCTCTTTACTCCTGCATCTTTATTGCCTAGGTTACATCCACCCCTTCCCCTCCCATTAGAAACACACCTAGCCTATGGATACAAGGAGCCTTTGACCCCTCCCTCCCCCCCAAAACCCCCACCCCTTCTCCCTGCATAATCCCAGCATTTTGTAGCTAAAACAAGGTGCCATTGTAGCTTTTTGGCAGGAGGGTGCCAAAGCCAACAAACCCTGCACTGGCTGACCCCAGCAGCAAGGAAGCAGCTTGTAAGATGGATGAATTGTGGGGGTGGAGGGAAGCTGGGGGAGCTGTGGGTGGATATCTGGATGCAGGGAGATGTTGGGGATCTTCCTGGCACATCCTGTCCTGTTTAATATCAATGATCTTGGATGAAGGGATTGAGGGAACCCTTGGTAAGTTTGCAGATGACAGCAAGTTGGGTGGGTGTGGGAGAGTTGATCTGCTTGAGGGTAGGAGGCTCAGTAGAGGGATCTGGAGAGGCTGGCTGGATAGTCTGAGGCTAATGGTGTGAGGTACAACAAGGCCAAGTGCTGGGTTCTGTATTTGGGTCATAACAATGCCAGGAACACTCCAGGCTTGGGGAAGAGGGGCTGGTGGAAAAGGACCTGGGATTGCTGATTGACAGCAGCTGAAAATGAGCCATCAGTGTGCCCAAGTGGCCAAGAAGGCCAGCAGCATCCTGGCATGGATCAGCCATAGTGTGGCCAGCAGGACTAGGGCAGGGATTGTCCCCCTTTACTTGGCACTGGTGAGGCTGCACCTCAAATCCTGGGTTCAGTTTTGGGCTTCTCACTCCAAGAAGGACACTGAGGTGCTGGAGCATGTCCAGAGAAAGGCAGTGAAGCTGGTGAAGGGTCTAGAGCACAAGTCTTGTGAGGAGCAGCTGAGGGAACTGGGGTTGTTTAGCCTGGAGAAAAGGAGGCTGAAGGGAGACCTCACTCTCTGCAACTCCCTCAAAGAGGTTGTAATGAGGTGGGACTTGGTCTCTTTTCCCAAGGAACAAGTGATGGGATAAGAGGAAATGGCCTCAAGTTGCACCAGAGGAGGTTTAGGCTGGATATTAGGAAACATTTCTTGACCAAAAGGGTTGTCAAGGCCTGGAAGAGGCTGCCCAGGGCAGTGATAGGGTCCCCATCTCTGGAGGAGATGAAAAGCCATGGAGATGTGGTGCTGAGGGACATAGTTTAGTGGTGGACTTGGCAGTGTTGGGTTAACAGTTGGACTCAATGCTCTTAAGGTCTCTTCCAACCAAAATGATTCTAAGTTCTTCACCCAGGTGGATGATGGAAGATTAAATCTCTCTTCTTCTGTTTTCAGGTGGCAGCAGTGGCTGGCATCTATGAGGTCCTCAACCAGCTGGGCTTCCCAGAGCTGGACAGCCTGGAGGGCAAGGTCCTGAGCACACTGCGGGGCCGCTGGCAGGCACAAGCGAGCACCTCTCGCCCCTTCCGTGGGGACTTTGGGTAGGGTCAGAGCATGAGGAACCCCCTGCTGCTTCCTTCTGGGTGGGAGAGAGAGCAACAACAACAACAAAAGACTGTTCTCCCAAAAACTGAGGGCATGGGGAGGGAGGGATGAGCCCTGAAACTGCCTTAGAGAGTTGGAAAGTCTGGGGATCTTCTGGGGGCAATAAAAATATTGTAAATTAAAACTCAGTCCTTGGAGGCAAGTGCTGGAGTGGGAGTGGGGTCTCATTTGGGAAGCAGCTCTGGAATATCAGGATGCCATTGATTTGGAGGAGGCAGAGAGTCATGCTGGATTTGTAAGACCATCCTCCTTTTTTCCCCTAAACCAGAGCACATACACACCCCAATATATGTATTTATATACTGGCATATATGCATAGATACACAAATATACATCCAAACACACACACACACATATATATATACACACATAAATATATATAAACACACAGAGATGTATGTTTATGGCCCTAGGTGTGCAGATCTATGTACCTCTGGAGCCAGACCTGTATAACTGAATGGTTGGTCTTTTCCAACCTAAACTATTCTACAAATATTTGTGGCTGGGATTAGGAGTTGCAGAGATCTCAGTCACTTCAGACTTGGGTATTTTTAAGGTTTGAGCATCTTGGTGGATTCTTCCCAAATTCTTTAGTCATACCAGGGAAAATGTAGCCAAGACACCAGGTTTGGGGCTCTCTGCTGTGCCCCCAGATCTCTCTTTTCAGTACTAAGGTGATGTTGGGGACAGTTTAGCTGCTTATCAATAACTAGTCTTAAAAGCATAATCAGTGTAGGGATTTGACCTGGACAGGCTGGAGAATTGGGCAGAAGAGAACCTAAAAAGGGTCAGTTAGGGCAAGTGTAGGATCCTGCACCTGGGAGGAGTAACCTCATGTACCAGGACAGGTTAGGGTTTGACCTGGTGGAAAGCAGCTCTGTGGAGAAGGATCTGGGTATCCTGGTAGACAGCAAAGTCACCATGAGCCAGCAATATGCCTTCGTGGCCAAGAGGGCCAATGGTTGCCTAGGGTACATTCAGGAGAGTGTGACCAGCAGGTCAAGGGAGGTTCTCCTCCCCCTCTACTCTGCCCTAGTGAGGCCACATCTGGAGTTCTGGGACCAGTTCTGGGCTCCCCAGTTCAAGAGAGACAGGGAGCTTCTGAAGAGAGCCCAGCAAAGGCTATGAAGATGCTGAGGGGATTGGAGCATCTCTCTGATGAGGAAAGACTGAAAGACCTAAGGCTGGTTAGCCTGGAGAAGAGGAGGCCCAGAGGGGATCTGCTCAATGCTGAGCAAGAGCTAAAGGGTGGGGGCAAGAAGATGGGGCCAGACTCTTTCTAGTGGTGCCCAGTGACAGGACAAGAGGCAAGAGGCATGAGGTGGAACCCAGGAGGTTCCATCTGAACATGAGGAGAAACTTCTTTGCTGTGAGGGTGTCAGAGCCCTGTCCCAGGCTGCCCAGAGAGGTTGTGGAGTCTCCTTCTCTGGAGACATTCCAACCCCACCTGGAGGTGATCCTGGGCAACCTGCTTTAGATGCCCCTGCTTTAGCAGGAGAGTTGGACTAGCTGATCTCCAGAGGTCCCTTCCAACCCCTGTCATGCTGGGATTCTGTGATTTATTTGTACTTGTTTTAAGGAGAGGAGAAAGGGAAGAGTGAAAAAAAGTTAATGGAAACAAGATGCAAATGAGGGTTTCAGTGCCCCTCTTCCCTCACAGCAGGAGAAGAGGGGATGGTGGGGAAGTTGCTGGTATGCATAGAGGGATGATAAATTAGGATGGGGAGCAAAAAAACCAGGAGCACATACCCGCCCTGTCTGTCCCAGCAGCTGCTTTTGTCTCCTGCCAGCAGCAGGAGGCACAGGCAGCAGGAATTCAACTGTGCAGGGTGGAAAGAAAAATAGTTTTTAAATAGCAAGGGGATGCTTTAACATTGGGGTGCTTTCTGCTGTGTCTGGAAGATTCCTAAGGGGTCCCTCAATCTTTTTTTGACTTATCCACACATTTTGGGTTTCCTTTTTGGTTTTTAATGCAGAAGTACCTGCTTGAATGTTTTGTCCTCCCTGGGTATTTCAGTGTTTGTGTAATTTGCTGCTGATGCAGTAGGGTGGTTGACTTGGCCATCTGCAAGAGGCTGTTGATGGTATTTTTTTTCCTCTTTCTGTTTAGCAGAGTATGGGCTTCTCATCTTTCCAAAGCCACAGTACATCTCCATTTATTCTGCCTTCCTGAAGAAATCATAGAATCATTTTGATGGGAAGAGATGATCTTCAAGGTCTCTTCAGCCAAAGCAATTCCATGATCCTGTGATTCAGGACATGCTTTCACTTTTTCACATAGATCCAACTAGCCCTGGTTGCACCATTGAGCTCTTCTGACATCTTCAGCTGTGCATCTCCACCTTGACCTGCAGGACCTTTTAGATATTATTATATAGACTATACATACTGTATTGTGTACATTGTGTGTTGTATATATTGTATAGATTTTATACACTATATATAACATTATTAGACAATAATATGAAATACCATAGAGTTATTCTATCTAATGTACAAGATACACTCTATAGAAGAACACATACATTTTATATATTCTCTCTAATATATGGACAGATATATATATATAGAAAAGCAGCTATTAGTAAGCTGAAGTTAGTAAGCTGACCTCTAATCTCCCTGGGGTATATTCCCTGCCAGGAGCAGCATTCCAGCCCAGGGAGGCATCAGGAAGGGGTTCTGCAGACAAAAATGCTGATGAAAAAGAAGCTCAAAGGCTGGGGTTTTTTTTTATATTTTAGAAAAAAAGTGTTATTTTCCATTGGCCAGGTCTGCTAGCTGAGCTTTTCATTGGGAATCACTCACTGTGAGGTTCAGGAAGCCAATCATACATTTATTTGGTTTTAAATCTCTTTATTACTCCTATTTACTGTGGTTTTTTTAGCACCAGCTTTGCTTGGCCCATAGGAAGAGTGCTCATTTCAATGACTTTAATGGCAATTGCTTTTCTGCAGGTTTCTGACTGCCAGTGAACCACCTTACACTCCTGTCTCTCTGCTCTCTCCATCTTCTTGTTCAGGGCTTCAAAATGTGGGAATACAGCCAAGAGGATCCAAGGTTTTTTGGGGGCAAATAAGTCAATACTGAAATCCCAGCCAACAGTCCTAAGGGATTGATTTCAGAGCAGGAGACACATATCCCTGCCTGATTTTTCTGCTGGAACAGGCAATGGTATAGCACCCATCTCCATAGCAGATGGTGTAACATCTTGGTGTCATCCCAGCTCTGCATCTCATTTCCATGATGGAGGGGACAGGGCATCCCTACAGCTCTGGGTATCCTCACCCATTTTTTGGGGAGGAGGCCTTTGTTTTATTGATAAGCTCTTTTTCCCAAACCCACAAGTTTCTGGGCTAATGGGGAGCCATGCTGGCTTTTAGGGATGGGATGCCTGCCTATGGATGTGGAGCCATGCTCAATGTCACAGTGAGGCAAGGGGAGAAGTCACCACCCCCTGAAATCACACTGGGGCACCTGTGTTTGTACACACAGGCTGGAGTGGGTCATGGAAGCTTCATCTACTGTAAAAAAACCAAATCACAGAATCATTAGGGTTGGAAAGGAGCCTCAAGATCATCTAGTCCAACTGATAGCCCTACACTACTCTTATCCCTAAGTCATCCCCTGAAGAAACACATCTATCCTCTTCTTAAAAACCTCCAGGGATGGTGACTCCATCACCTCCCTGGGCAGCCTATTCCAATATCCACCCCTTTATTCTGCTTGTGGAAAAAGTTATTCATGGCATTGAAAATGGTCTTTGTGACACAAGCCCTGCTGGAGCTTGGAAGGGATGAGATGCAGGGCTGCAGTATCTTGAAAATTGGAGACTGGAGCACCTCTGGGTGGAGGAAAGGCTGAGAGCCCTGGGGCTGGATAGCCTGGAGAAGAGGAGACCCAGAGGGGATCTGCTCAATGCTGAGCAAGAGCTAAAGGTTCAGGGCAAGAGGCTGGGGCAAGACTCTGTTCAGTGGTGTTCAGTGATAGGCCAAGGGGCAATAAGCACAAGGTGGAACCCAGGAGGTTCCATCTGAACAGAAGGAAAAACTTCTTTGCTGTGAGGGTGCCAGGGCCCTGTCCAAGGCTGCCCAGAGAGGTTGTGGAGTCTCTTTCTGTGGAGAGATTCCAACCCCACCTGGAGGTGATCCTGGGCAACCTGGTTTAGATGCCCCTGCTTTAGCAGAAGGGTTGGACTAGCTGATCTCCAGAGGTCCCTTCCAACCCCTGTCATGCTGGAATTCTGTGATTCTGTGTCAAGGGGCTCACAGCTGCCTGAATTAGTGCTAGTCAGCCTTTTACCAGTACCAGAGAGAAAAAAAAGAAACAACCCAAAGAAAACATATATATAGGAGTAGGAGTGAATTTAAAGGCTGCACCATGTTGGACCACATCATATTCCCAGGGAAAATATGTCCCTATTCATGCCTTCTTCCTCACTGGGACCCTTTAAAGTCATCAGTGCTGACTGTGAGCAAATGGTCACCAGGTGGGATGTGCCTCCCACCCTTCCTCAGGAACTGGAACCCAACCCTGTGAGTGCAAGAAACCATTCCTGCTTAGAGTGATGTTTGCATTTCTCCCCACGTTGCTCAGGAAGCCTTGAGCCCAGAGCAAATGAGGGATGCTTGCTCCTGCATGCCAAAATACCCTGGATCCTCATCAAAGAGAGATTTTTTGGCCAGTTTAGGAGTCCAGCTCTGTTGTCATAAAAGCAAGTGAGTGATTTTATGACTTTTTTTTTTTTGGCCTTCTTTCTGGCTGCAGCATGGGAGTAACGTGGCAAGAGTGACTTTTTTAGCTGTGCTCTGCTACTGGCTAAGGAGATGATTGTTGAAATGAATAAGCTTGTGGTTATTGATGCTTCCATTTGCTTTCCTGTCCCTGAGGATTTGGGGGATGCAGGTTTTTTTCTGCAGTAGATGTGCTGCATGGGAGGGTTATTGGCTCATAGAAAAGGTCACTGAAAAGGATGTGATTAAAAAGAAACCCTGCTTCTATGTGAGACATGATTAACCTGTATGCAGTGCTAAATCATAGAATGGTTTGGGTTGGAAGGGACCTTAAAGATCATCTAGTTCCAACCCCCCTGCCATAGGCAGGGACATCTTCTACTAGACTAGGTTGCTTCATCCAACATGGTTAAATGATATTCACTATCCACACAGGAATAAACCCTGTCTTTTAAATCCCTTTTAAAACATCTTTTCATACAAAATGCATGAAAAGAAAAAAAGAGGAGAACCTTTTGGAACAGAATAAAACCCCTGTGATTTGCTCTGTGTGAACTTCAAGGTCAAAATATCCCTGGCAGTGTTTAAGGCCAGGCTGGATGTGGCCTTGGGCAACCTGCTCTAGTAGGTGGCATCCCTGCCCATGGGCAGCGGGGTTGGAACTAGATGATCCTTAAGGTCCCTTCTAACTTTGGCCATCCTATGATGGTGATGATTCTGTGAAAAGCTGCCTTGTAAGTGGAGCTGCACCCTGAGTCCTTGCCCAGGTGAGGGCCTGAGTTTTCAGCAATGGGTGCTGAGATGCTTCCTCACTGCTCAACCTTCACCTCAGATTGGAGCTGGTTTGTCTTGAGCAGTATGTTAGTGGAGAGCTGCACTGTGTTCATCCACATGTACCCTGACAGCCAACAGTTTCCTGAAGTTTTCCCCTTAGAGAAAGCAGTTTCTGGCAGAATAATAATACTTATCATAAATATGTGCAGTAAATAAATATGTTCAGTCACTCTATAGGAGGTGAAAAGGTGGCCAGAGACCAGCTCCATGAATCCCTGAAGAAGCCAGCTTGTGGGAACCCATTTCTTTTGTTAAAATTATTGATAGGTTTGGGGATTTGACTGAAAAGTGTTCAAAATACAGCTGTTCCTGGCCAAATTCTCCCTTTCTGCATCTTTCCATCAGACAGGGGGCCTAGCAAAGAGACACCTTTTTGGGCTGAGCAAGGGTCAAGAGAGAGGAGCTCCTTTTACCTCACAAAGGGTTTATTTCTTCCCCTCTTCTTCTGGGTGAGCAGAAATCCTTGGAAGCTTAAATTCATGTCTCTATGATTTTTCATGCATTGAAAGGGAAAATATGCAGAGGAGCCAATATTCCACTGGCATGTGGGACCTGCCACAGCCCCAGATAATCATCACAGCTATCAGGGGCTTCAGGACTTCATTTACTTTATAAATAAACCCTAACCCTTTCCCCCCCCCCCCCCCCCCCCCTTATTTTCTCCACCCAGGTGTGGCAGTTCTGCTTAATACAAAATGTTAGATGTACCCAAGTCCCACAGACATCAGCTTTTCAAGTACCAGCTTGGGAATACTCTCTAATTGTGGGTGAAAATAGAGTGCTTTGAGGCTGGGGTGTGATATAATTTCTATTTACTGGGAGGGTGCAGGAGAAGAGGCTGAAGTCAGGGGCAAAAGTGATGCTGGGGAGGCATGTGCTGGCATGGGGCCACCACAAATAACTCTGACATAATGACTCTTAAAGTAATAATAATAATAATTTCCATGTTTTTCTTTCTGTGATGTACCTCTCTAGCAGAACATTTCCCCCCCACCTCCCCAAACTGTTGGACCTCTTTGAAGGGAGAGCATCTGTGTTTCATTTTAGAGCTGAAGAATAGTAATTAAGATGCTTTTGCAGAGCCAGGGCTTGGAAAACTAAAAATAAAAGCCATATAGGCACAATACCAGACCTCCAAGCTCCAGAAATTTTCCTTTCCCCCTGGTCTTGCCCTTCCAGCTCCATCAGATCCCATGCATCATGCAAAGTATCAGGGCTGGCTCTTTTCTTGCAGCAAAGTATGGACAAACTGTGGTCTCCCAGGCTCTTCTCTTTCTCACATTTGACCAGTGAATATTGCAGGAAAAAGAAAAACACAGAGCTGGGTTTGATTTGGTTTGTTGGGTGGTTCTGGCCTCATGCAAATTTAAAATTCATTATCCCCAGCTTGATCTGAAAGTGTTGAAAGAGGAGATGAAGCTCCAGGAGAATCACTCAAAAGATTTCTGCCAGAACAATAACCATCAGCTGAGGGGATGTGAGAGGCCCTGAAGGACCAGGAAATGCTCAGTAGCTCACTTGAAGAGACAAGAAAAAAACAGATTTAAGTTTTATGTGCCAGTGAGTTCAATGCTAGCAAGAGGATGATTAAAATTAGGAAGATGGTCAATATATAATGAGGGAAAGGGGCAGCTAGAGATGCTGGGCAAGGCAAGGGTGGATGGATGGATGGATGGATATAGATTTTGAGAGGGACAGTTTGTCTCATGTGCTGAGCCCCAGCTATGAAGAGATGCTGGTGGGCTGTGGGCGATGCTGCCATCAGCATTGTGCTCCACGGTGGTGGGTGGTCTAGGTGTGGCTGCATGCCAGCAGAGAGAGGCTTTAACAGCCAGCTGAGTCCCAAGGACATGGAGTAGGAATTTCCCTTGGAACTGTATCAGTGATCAGGTGGTTTTCAGCCCCTCTATAGGCACTGTATTTTTGGGAAGAAGTGATTCAATAGGTTGCCACACATCACGGCAAGGATCCCTTCACCCAGACATCTGGACTAGCCAGGGGCTGCTGGCTTATTTAAACTGAGGTCATGCTGACCCTGAGTTCAGTATCTGCCACATCTGGGCTCTGGGTTGCATTACAGTTGGAAAACAAGAAGGGTTTGGAGGGTGTTCTTTGTTGCTTTCCCATCAGTGGGACCCAACCATGCCAGCAGAGCTTTATCCACAAACCTTGCAGTGCAATTCCTAGAAGGAAAGCAACTTTTTCCCCTCCTGTTTTCCAAACCTTCACCACTGACAATAGGGGCTGGAAGCTGTCCAAGGCTGTTGGTATAAATCTCCCTGACCTTGTTTCACCATCCCTTAAACTTGCAGTTCAGCATCTCCCATTGGCCCAGCCTTGACTTCCACTTTTCTGGCTCATTTAGTCCTTTTTTCAGCTTGATGTTTTTGTTCCCCAAGCTTGCCTGTTCATCCCTGGGTGGGCAGGGAGCTGAAAGGGGCGGAGGGGGGTGGGGAGACACTCCTTGCCCCTAAAAACCTCCCAGTAAGGTTGCCAAAGCAAATATCTTGCAGGAGTTTGGAGATGGAGCTGTAATGGAGTGCTCTGCAAGGAGATGTACTTCTGGGATGAGCCTGAGCCTGGCTCACAGGAGAACTGATGGTCAGAGGCATGGCTTGATGTGAGTGAGGGGGATGAGTGGGAGATTCTTCCCCTCAGATTGGGCTCTGATCCCACCAAAGGCTGCCTGTGTGCCATCAGGAAGACACATGCTCTAGTAGGGTTTGGGCTCCATTGTCATGTTGGCATATAGTATACATGAGTATGGGATTATTTTGCTCTCTGGAGGGTTCTTGCTGTTGTCCTTCATGCACTGTCTCCATCTTTCTGTGATGACATTGTGTTTGCTGGCCAGCTTCTTCCAGCAGTCACTGATTGCAGGGGAAAGGCCTCATGCCATATGCTTGTGTGATGTTGGCCTCACCAAGGGAGCAAAGAGTCTGGCAGCCTTTGGAGAGATGGGCTGCAGAGTGGCCAGCAATGGGTAGGACCTCACACCATGGGAGTTGACAGAATCACAAAAGGGGTTGGGTTGAAAGGGACATTTCAAAGTCATCTAGTCCAACCCTCCTGCACTGAGCAAGGACATTTGCAACTGCATCAGGTTGCTCACAGCCCCATCCAACCTCACCTAGAATGGTTCCAGGGATGGGACATCTACCACCTCTCTCAGTAACCTAGGCCAGTGTTTCACCACCCTCAGAATAAAAGAGTTCTTCCTTCTATCTAGTCTAAATCTCCCCTCTTTTAGTTTAAAACCATCAGCCCTTGTCCTGTCATGACAGGCCCTGCTAAAAGGTCTGTCCCCATCTTTCTTCTAGGTCCCTTTAAGTAGTGAAAGGCTGCAGTAAGGTCTTCCTGGAGCCTTCTCTACTCTAGGCTGAAAAACCCCAACTCTCTCAGCCTGTCCTCATAGCAGAGGTGTTCCAGCCCTTGGACCATTTTTGTGGCCTCCTCTGGACCCTCTCCAACAGGTCCATGTCTCTCCTGTGCTGAGAAATCCAGAGCTGGACCCAGCACTGCAGGTGGGGTCTTACTAAAGCAGAGCAGAGGGGCACAGTCCCCTCCCTTGACCTGTTGGTTCTCCACAGTTTCTAATCCTGGCTGCCCCAGCTACTTCAGAGACCCAGCTCTTCCCTCCAGGTCTTGGAAAAGGGCATGACTCCTCCCAGAAAACCACAGCTACTTGCTTCCTAGGTGTCAAATATATACGAAGACCTTGGTTTTCCAAGCCTTACCTTAGAAATTGTGATGATGCCAGCGTGTTTGGGGTCTCATGGAAGAACATTGCCAGGTGCTGCCATTGTTGCTTGGCTAAGGAATAGCATCCATCATCTCAGGTATGTTGGCAGGAGAAGTTTGGTGGCAGGATTTATCAGATACATATATTTGTATTTCAATTCACCCTCAGCAAAGCTTGTGGCTCTGCATTTGTACATGGGTGTTGCAGGTGCGGGTGTTTAGGGTGTGCTTGGGACCCCAGGGGTGAGCAAGGGACCCAAAGGGGGTGCACAAGGGAGGCAGAAGCTCTTTGCTTTTGCTCTTTGAGAAGAAAAGCCTTGAAGCCTTTAAGTTGTATCTCCAGACCATTGTGGAGGATTAAAGAGGCTAACTGGATTTTATTCAGGGTGCTCCAGGAGCTTGGCATCACAGCCCAAGGAAGGGCTGGCCTGAATAGGGAGAGGTCAAGGGAGATCAGAGGAGGCTGCAGAGGGGCACGGTGGTTAGCTTTGTGTAGGGAAAGGGATGTAGGAAAGGCAAGAAAATCCAAGTAAGCAGCACAAAACCTCCTTGGTGTAAGCAGCTGCAAGAAATATTCAGATTAAAGAGAAGGGAAAACGTTCCAAGCTAAGAAAGCAAGACATGACACAAAAAAATCAATGTCCTGAGGGCTTGTGGAGGCTCCTCCATCTTTGGAGGTCTTAAAGTGTGGATTAGGGAGAGATCTGGTAAAAATGATCCTGCCTTGGGGCAGCCAGAGACCAGATGATGTGCCTGTCAGCTGTCTGCATTGAAGAGCAGGGCTTGTGTTCCCTTCCTCTTCTTCTGGGTAAGCATACAGCTTTTTTGTGACCCTCCTTGGTGGGCTTCTAGCACCACGCTTGAAAAATCCCTTCAGAAAGAGCTGAAATCCTGGGAAAAGGGGATTTTCCCCCCCTGCTTTGGCCAGGGGTTACTTTAGGGAGGTGGGGAAAGATGCTCAAGGGTCTTTTTTTTCTCCCCAAGTGTGAGGCTCCCCTTTGGCATCACTGTGGCGCTAGGAGCTGTTTTCTGGTTGACTCTCATGGCAGCTCTGCATGTCTGAGGGATGAGGTCATGCTCGCTTACCCACAGCCGGCTGCCGCTTCTGCTTCAGTCCCTCTGCCTTGGGGAGCCAGAGGTGGGGGTGGGATTGCACTCCCTGCAAGAGGCTCTTCGTCCCTGCACGGTGACTGCCAAGCACCCCTGTAGACCTTCTCTGCTCAGAGATGCACCCAGGATAGGGATAGGCATTGGGTGAAATCCTGGCTGTGTTCCCCTGCCCATCCTACTTGTGCTGGGGATGCTAGTCCACCTCCCCGGAGATGTTAGTCCATCTCTCCCAGGCTGCTAGTCCATCTGTGCCATGTTGTTAAGTCCATCTCTGCCATGATGCTAGTCCACCTCTCAGCATCACAGGGTCACAGAATTATTAAGGTTGGGAGAGACCTCTAAGATCATCAAGTCCAACCATCAGCCTAGCACTGTCATCTAAACCCATGTCCCTAAGACTAAACCAAGTCCCTAAGTACCACATCTAGATGCTTTTTAAACCCCTCCAGGGACTGTGACTCCACCACCTCCCTGGGCAGCCTCTGCCAATGTCTAACAACTCCTTTCAGCTAAAAAAATTTTCCTAATGTCTAAACCTTTCCTGGTGCAACTTGAGGCCGTTTCCCCTTTTCCTCTCACTGGTAGCCTGGGAAAAGAGACCACCCCCCCTCTGATGCCCCTGATCCCTCTCCTGGGATACTAAACCATCTCTCCCATGATGCTAGTCTATCCCTCCTGGGATGCAAGTCCATCTCTCCTTGGGCTCCTGCTTTGTTCTTGCAGATGCTTTTAAAACCACAAATGAAACCAGCCAGCTGGAGATGTTTTGTTTTATTTTTTTCCTTCTTCTTTCTTTTAAGTTTTTCTTTTTTTGCCATTTTTACCACTTCTTGACAGAACTCAGCTCATCCTGATGATGAGGCTGGTGCTTACTCAATCCATGTGCAGGGGTGGCTGTTTCTGTAGCCTTTTGGATTAACAAACAGAAGTTTTAAGAAGAAATGTGGTGAGTGATAGCTGGAAACACGGTCCTTGCTTTTTGCTCCAGCATATCCCGAGCTCCTGGCTCCTCCACTCATGATATTATGGGTAGAAAAGCCTGTTTAGGTAATTGGTGGCATTGCTATGATTTTATTAGACCTCCTGCCCTCCTCTCCAGGAGGCTTGCATGGCTGAGCAAAACCACCAGTGCTCATAAAGACACAAAAAATAGACCCAATTAAGTATTTATTTTTAAAGAAATCCTTCCAGACTGGCATGAAGGTTTTTACCAGCCTTCAAATTCAGGATCTCAGCTGGGATTGGCAGAACTTGGTCACACTGTATCTCTCCAGGACAGGCAGAGCTTGGGTACCACCAGATAAAAATCAGGTTTTGGGAATGCACTCTGGAGTCTCCCAGAGGGAAAACAATCCTGTTCGTGGTTTTAAAAGCAGCAGCTGTTGGCAGATTTCTCCTCCGGAGGCTGGAAAGAAAAGCTGCTCCTTCCCGGGACCTAGAGGTCACTTAATTAATAGGGAAGTCCCTGAAATGATGTCCCTGGCAAATCTCAGGGCTGAGAAGCCTGTTGAATCAGAAAGCAGAATTACAAAGTGTATTATCGGTGGAGGAAACGAGGGCTGGAGATAAACTAGCACTAGAGGAGGGGAAAAGAGGAAAAGGCTCCATTTGAACTCCAAAACGGGAAGGAAAAGGTTAAGCCTAAAGTCAAGGAGAAGGGTCGGGCAGAGTTAACGGCCGGGAGGGGAAAGGAGACAAAGAGGAGAATAGAGAGGCCAAAGCAAAGGGGGAGGACGGCAGGAGAAGGGAAGACTAGGACAAAACAGGAGGCAGGGGGGCAGGGGTGGCTGCAGGAGTTGTTCTCCTCAGCTGCAGCAGAGATGGGGTGTTGCAGGGCTTTTGGGGGATGAGAGTGGATGTGTTGATGGAGAAAAGAAGCTGGGATGTTGGGTTACCTGGACGAAGTCCCCTTCAGGGTGTGCTGAGTCTCCACAGCTTCTGCCCAGCTTGGGGTGATGCTACACTGTTCTCCTCTCCTTTTTTAATTTCTTCTAAAAAAGTGAAATTGTTGCAGATCTCAGTTTAGCTCTCCTTGCTTTGTCACTCTTCCTTCATCTCTTTCTTCTGGGAATTAGGAGGGAGGATACTGGAAAGAACATTTCTAAATGACGGTAGAGATAAGACAAAAATCCACTTGCAGTGGTTGATCACTTTGGGATTTAAGCAGGTGAGACCAACAGGTAGGGCTGATGCCACTGCCAGGTTGATGAATTAACATCTCAGCACCTGAGAGTTGAAGAGGTGCCCTGAGGGGTTGTCTTCTCACGGTGCACAGCAAGTTATAGGATCAGTAGCCAAAGCCATTTCACAGAATCCCAGCACGGTGGGGGTTGAAAGCGACCTCTGGAGTTCATCTAGTCCAACCCTTCTGCTAAAGCAGAGGCATCTAAAGCAGGTTGCCCAGGATCACCTCCAGGTGGGGTTGGAATGTCTCCAGAGAAGGAGACTCCACAACCTCTCTGGGCAGCCTGGGTCAGGGCTCTGGCACCCTCACAGGGAGAAGTTTTTCCACCTGTCCAGATGGAACCTCCTGGGTTCCAGCTTTTGTCCAATGCCCCTTGATAACCTTTATAAAATCTGCATGGTGGTGAGTTGTGTGTCAGCTCATGGTTTTTGTCCTGCAGTCAGATTGATGCTGCCAAAGCCAATGGTTTGGAAACATTAGGGAAGAATTATTAGTCTAGAGGGACTGGATGAGTTTATGTATCCTATGGCTGAAGAAGTAGTCTCTACCTCAGCAAAAAAGTAATTAAATAATGTTTTGCAGAGCTGTTCTTTACAAGTAAAGTATACTCTTTATTACATGCTTTGTAATAAATTTATTTAGCCATAATAAGGGCTTGTTCCAGCTTTAATGCTGGGACAGTTGCATATCTCCCCAAATGACTTAAAATGTTTGGAGCACAATTTTTTTCCCCCTTATCTTCCATTCCAAGAATCTCTTAGACATCACTTCTTGTGTTTAATTACATGTTGCACTAAGCAACAGAAGCATGATAAGACTTAAATCTGTTTTTCCAATTTGAAATTCTCCTGAAGGCACCCTGTGGCTTTACCTACAGGGGTTCATTGGATTGGAATTTGATCCCTGAGACCTCAGTGTCTGCTCCTCTCCCCAAAACCCAACCCAATCACCCAGCTCTTAACCCTCATCTACAGCTCCAGAGCCATGGTTTGGCAGCACCTATTCTGCAGAACATGGCTGGAGAGCACTGAAGAACAGCTTCCCTCAGTGCTTCACCAGAAATGGCTGCAGCACAACCATCTCCACAGGGCTCCCCCATCCCCACATGTGAATCCTTCTTCTGGCAGCCCTAGCATCTACCCATGTCTGTGGCCATACAGCAGGGCTTTCCAAAGTTGGCTTCTTCCAAACAGTGGTCCTCTTCTGCTCTCCCTGCATCACTTTGCTGCTGAGCTGGGAGCAAAGCTCCAAGTGAGGTCCTACCAAGGAGCTGATGTGAACTTTGCAGCCTGACATGTTGTTTTACCTGCTCACCTTTCCCACCACACAGCTTAGATAACAAGGTCTTCAAGGCAGGGATTACTTCTGAGGACAGGCTTTGGGTTGCTCAGTGTAACTCCAACTGGTCCTGAGGCCCCAGCTAAGCAGGATCCATGCAGAAGCAGCACAACTGGTATTACCAGTGCTGTAGCACAGCCCTCTCCCTGGAACTGGCCTTAGAGTCCTGTCCAGAATGAGATCCAGAATAATAAAAAAATATAGCTGGACCCAGCAAATGCAAATGCATGTTGTTCTATGTTGATGGAGGTGGGGTTTGGGCAAGAGATGCTGGAAATCCTTGCTCTGGAGGGCTCTGATGCCCTGTGTGTTCATGTGGTGGGTGTCTTCTGCCATGAAAATGAGTGATAAGGGAAGTGATGGGAGCATCAAGGTGCTGCTTTGTCATCTCTCTTCCTCACAACAGAGGAGAAGAGTAAAAAAACCCATCATGGTGAGACCCCATCAGCAGTGTTTGGTCCAGCTCTGGGCTCCTTAGCACAGAATCTGTTGGAGTGGGTCCAGAGGAGGATACAAAAATGATCAGAGGGCTGGAATCCCTCTGCTGTGAGAACAGGCTGAGAGAATTGGGGTTGTTCAGCCAGAAGAAGAGAAGGCTCCAGGGAGATCTTACTGCAGCCTTTCATTACTTAAAGGGGCCCAGAAGAAAGATGGGGACAGAACTTTTAAGCAGGGCCTGTTGTGACAGGACAAGGGCTGATGGTTTTAAACTAAAAGAGGGGAGATTTAGACTAGATAGAAGGAAGAAATCCTTTACTCTGAGGGTGGTGAAACACTGGCCTAGGTTGCCCAGAGAGGTGTTAGAAGCCTCATTCCTCGAACCATTCCAGGCCAGGTTGGATGGGGCTGTGAGCAACCTGATGTAGTTGCAGATGTCCCTGCTGACAGCAGAGAGGTTGGACTAGATAACCTTGAAAGGTCCCTCCCAACCCAAACCACTTTATGATCGCAGCTGGTTCCCTACACCTCGCCAGGTTTTTTAAGTGCTGGGAGACGCTTTGGCTCTTTTTCTGGAGCTTCTATGCCTGGGGTCCCGCTCCAGAGTGGGTTTTGAGTAAAAGCCCATGGGCAGGGAGGGTAAGGGGCAGTTCTTGAGGGTGGTCGGGTCCCGGCGCGCTTCGCCTTTGTTTGGGCAGGGCGGGAGGGAGGGTAGAGCCGGCTTCCCGAAAAGGCTTTATTTTCCTTTAAATCTCCGAGAAAAGAACCACTTAACGCAACCGGAGAAGTTTTTTGTTTTGTTTTGTGTTTTTTTAATAAGAAAAAGTAAAGAAAGACAATAAAGTAAAATGAAACAAAATTTTAAAAAAGGAAAAAAAAATTAAGAAAAA
>VWZX01007188.1:96726-152585 GCA_013399015.1 Galbula dea
TTCAATGGGAAATTGGGGGAGATGGAGGTTGGGAGAGGAATAGTTGGCGTGTGAGGGGCACGTCAGCCTGAGTTTATTCTGCTACGTTGGACGCGCCCGGTTGAAACTACAAAGCAGGGATGCGTCGGGACGGAAAGAGTTGTTGGGTTCATCGAGCTCCACCAAAGGCTCCCCGAGTTCGGTCAGCTACCAAAATGCTGCCTCATTGAGCCGGGTGCGCCATACCCATTACTGAACTCTTTCTCTCCATCTTCACGTCTGGAGTCCTGGATCCAGTTCGGGGCTTCATAGTTCAAGAAAGACAAGGAACTACCGGAGAGAGTCCAGCAGAGGCTAGGAATGTGCTGAGGGGACTGGAGCATCCCTCTGGTGAGGAAAGGTTGAGAGACCGAGGCTGTTCAGCCTGGAGAAGAGCAGACTGAGAGCTGATCAATATCTGAAGGGTGGGGGTCAAGAGGATGGGGCCAGACTCTTCCCAGTGGTGCCCAGCAGTAGGACAAAGGATACAAACTAGAACCCAGGAGGTTCCATCTGAACACGAAGAAAAACTTCCTTGTGAGGATGCTGGAGCCCTGGCCCAGGCTGTCCAGAGAGGTTGTGGAGTCTTCTCTGGAGAGGTTCCAAAGCCACCTGGGGATGATCCTGGACAACCTGTACTGGGTACCCCTGCTTTAGCAGGGTGGTTGGGCTAGATGATCCTCTGAGATCCCTTTCAACCCCCTGTAATTCTGTGATTCTCTCCACAGAGCTCCTCCTGGCTGGCAAACTCAGTGAATATGGTGTGATCATCCCCTTCAGTGCCGATTGCCAGGGTGGCTTCCTCTCTCACGTGGTGTCTGGTGAGGCAGTGGCAGCAGTGGGGATCGGCAAAGCCACCTGTCCCCCATCCTCACGCGTGCCCCACCGCCGCCGCCGCCGCCGTGTCCCCCGCAGCTCCCCCCATGAGCCCCCCCAGCGCCACGGGGCCACTGGCCGCTTGCTTTACTTCAACGTCACTGTTTTTGGGACAGAGCTGCACCTCCGGCTGAGGCCCAACCAGCAGTTGGTGCCACCGGGTGCCATGGCTGAATGGCAGGAGGATTTTGAGGTGCTTTTCCGGGAACCCCTCCAACAGCGCTGCCTTTTCACTGGTGACATCTCCGGCATGCCTGGCGCCTCTGTGGCTATCAGCAACTGTGATGGACTGGTAAGCTGGAAGCTGGTGGGGCTGTGCCTGCGGTTTGGAGTGGTTTTGGGATGGTTTTCTCTTCAAAGGTAGACTGTGGTGTCCTGCAATCTCGTGTTTTTTGGGGGTGCCCTTTCCCCAAGTGGCTTGTAGGCAGAGCAGGGCACTATGTGTGTGAGTGCTCTGTTCTTCCCCTGTAGATGCAGTTATATTTATTTGAAGGAGCTGAAAATTTTACTTGTCCCATGGCCAAGTTGCCTGCTGCCCAGAGGTGAACTGTGTCAAGATGCCAGTACTCCAGGACAGGTGCCCATGCTGCTGGGGGTGCTACTGCTGCATCCTTGCTCACCTGTCTTGACTTGGCACTGCATTAGGAACTTTTTCTCTGTGCTTGCCACCTCTTAAATGAAGCTGAGCATCTGAAATCACTGTTAGCATGTGCTCTTGCTCCCACTGAGCATCTTTTTTTATTTTTACTAATTGCTGATGTGCTCAGAGCCTTTTGGCTTTCTGAGAGCAGGATGAGCATGGCTCAGCATAGGTAACCTGCTGCCACTTTAATCCCTGAAATAGCTCCCTTACCTCCTTAACCCCAGCCTTTGCTCTGCCCTTGACTTCTACCTTTGATACACTTCAGGAATCTCTTACTTTTTTGTACCTTTGGCCCATTGTCCTCCAAATTTCCTTGAGCCAATTTAATTCTTGCTGCAGGTGCCAGCATTTGCTGTTTTCTCCTGGTACCACTTACTTTACTCCTTGGTTGGAGTAAATGTTTTACTTTGCCTTTTTTTTTTTTTTAATTTTAATTTTCTGTTTCATTTTTGGTTGCTTTATTCTGGGAGTTCCTGAGGCTAATTTTGGCTGCAAGCACAAACAGTTTGGCATTCCTTTCTTTTTATACAGTGCCTGGTGTTACTGTACAAGCAACAATGATAGAGCAGCACAGCTAGAAATACGTACTTCACCTGCCTAGTTTATTTTTACATTTTGCCACAATTTTAGCACATAATCTGCACCTTTTGAAGCATCTTTTTTGGAATTGGCTGTGAATGGGGGCAGGATTTTCTCCACCCCTTGGCTTGCAGTGAGGCTGGTGAATTTGGGCAGGCTGGAAAGCTTTGAAGGTGTTTTCTATCTCTGTTGAGCAACAAATAGTGCTGCATCTGGAAGGAAAATGTGTTTTTTAAGTGTGCAGGTTACACTGCAGCTATAATCCCTGTGGGCATCACCAGCAAAGGGATGCTAAAAGCAGTTGGCAGCCCAGTCTGTGTCTTGGCTGTGAAGGGGAAGCAGTGAGGGTGGTGGTAGGGGATTTCTTTCCCCTAACTCTGTTGTTAGGATCCATTTCAAATAGGTTTGAGTTTAATTTTTTGGGGGCTTTCCTAGGCTTTAGCCCTAAGTTCTCCATTCCAGCCTCTTGCACATGGGGATTTTCATACTGCTTTTTACCCTTTTTCCACCTATCCCTTGGCCACAGTGATGCTGGTTTGGAATGGAGCTGGTACTGCTTTGGGCATGTGGATTTATGCATCTGTAGCTGTCTTGTCATCCCTGGGACTCCTAAGCTCATGTAAAGGATGATGTGGCTCTTCCCACAGGATCAGCAGCTTGGGGTGCTTTACTTCCTCCTCCTTTTTTCCCCTCTATTAACTTCTGTGGGGCTTTTGCAGCCACTGTGCTGGGTGGGATTAGCTGAGCCATGTTGTGCTGATGAATGGTGGTTTGCAAACACTGAGGGAGGGCTTCTGCAGGATAGTTTTGGTGCACCCTCAGTTCTGAAGCTGTCCTGGGACATGATGTTTGCATTGTGGTTACCTTGCAGATGTTTTATTTCTTCACAGAGAGCTCCAGCAACACTAGGGAAAACTGAAAAAAAACAACAGCCCTATTTTTTTTTTCCTTCCTGCAGTGTATTTATTGCTCCATGGCCAACAAATAATGGCCCTGGACTCAAGGAGCAGTTTCCCATCATCTGGCAAAGCATATGTGGTGTTTGCAGGCTGGGGGAAGAGGTCAGGAGGATAATAGAGTGCAAGGAAGGGGTTCTGCTTCCCTCCTGGAGGAGAGGATTTTGTGATATGGCCAATGTAGCAGTAGGTTTCTCTCTTTCATGAGTTTTCTGGCTGGTGTAGGTTGCTGGTCCTCTGGTTTAAGTAAGTCTGACATCTTATATATATTCCCTTTGGAGGAGCTGGGAGACCAATAGGACTCCAAGAAACAGAATCATGAAACCCCACCATGGTAGGGATTGAAAGGGACCTCTGGGGATCATCTAGTCCAACCCCACTGCTAATGCAGAGGCACCCAGAGCAGGTTGCCCAGGATTACATCCAAGCAGGTTTGGAATCTCTTCAAAGAAGGAGACTCCACAACCTCTCTGGACAGCCTGGGCCAGGGCTCTGGCATCCTCACAGGGAGAAGTTTTTCCTCCTGTCCAGATGGTACCTCCTGGGTTCCAGTTTGTTCTTGTTGCCCCATGTCCTATTGCTGGGCACCACTGGGAAGAGTCTGGCCCCATCCTCTTCAGCCCCACCCTGTATATACTGATAGTCATTGAGAAGATCTCCTCTCAGTCTTCTCTCTTCTTCAGGCTTAAGAGCCCCAGGCTGTTAAGCTTCTCAGCCTTTCCTCATGAGGGAGGTGCTCCAGTCCCTTCACCATCTTCATGGCCTCCACTGGATTCTCTCTAGTAGTTTCTTCTCTGTCTTGAACTGTGGAACCCACAACTGGACACAGCACTTTGGATGTGGCCTCACTAGGGCAGAGTAGAGGGGAAGGAGAACCTCATTTGACCTGCTGGCCACACTTTTCTTAGTGCACCCTAGGAGACCACTGGCCTTCTTGGCCACAAAGTTGTGGCCTTATTGCCCACCAGGACTCCCAGGTCCTTCCCAAGGAACTTCTTTCCAGCAGATGAAGCCCTAACCTGTGTTGGTGCCTGAAGTAAATCCCATGCATGGGTAAACCCTTCAAAAAGCAGTAAAAGGAGCTTGATGTAGCAGATGGAGCAAGAAGCAGAACAGGAGGATAGTGTTTATGACCATGCTGTACCTCCAGCATGACCTGGCACTGAAGCAGCATAGCATCTGGGAGGGATGCATATGGTCAGGACATGCTAGATAGGGACTGACTTAATATGGGGAGCACTGGCAGTAGGTAGCTTTGCTGCTCTTTGCTATGCCCATAGCTGGGAATTGCTGTGGACTTGGTGCTGGAAGTTATCTGTGGCCTTCCAAGGTGGAATGTGGCTTTAGCATCCCAGTATAGCCTGTGTGGGAGGTACAGGACTGGGCTTGGCTGCTGGTTTCTCATCAGAAGAAATGTTCTGGGGTGCTGCAGATGAACCCTCTGTATACAAAGAGATTAGACTGTGTCTAAAAGGAGACTGAGCTTATAAATAATGAGGAAAACAAGCCCAGCTCTTGGAAAGAGAGTACACATTAAGTCTCTCCTAAATCCATATTTAGCCATGTAAGAGAGCTGATTTGTCTTCTGCATGTGCCAAAGCCACAGCACCTTCCAGATGGGTTATTTGCTGCAGGCATCCACGCATGAAAATCCAGCTTTTTAGTTTGTGTGTGTGTGTGTCTCAGGGTGGGAATGTGCTGCCATCCAGAACATAATTTCCCAGCTGATCCAAGCCACCAAATTCCTCACTGGTAAAGTTGCATTAGGCAGAAATCTCCCCTGGTGGGACACATCCCCTTTTAGTGAAGGCATCCCATCTTTTCATGCTGGCTTTAGCAGCACATGGTCAACCTTCTGTCCTTCATGCATTGCTGGTTGCAGAGATGAGTGAAGAATTATTGTCTGTAGGCACCCTGTTTGCTTTTTGTGGCTGCCTTTTCCCTGCTGCTCTCAGGGTTTATTGACACCAAATGCCAATGTGCTGCAAACTGTAGAGCCAGTGTTTTCCATCCCTGTTGTCCCAGCTTGCCTTGGATGGATGGCAGCAGATAAGGAGCAGAGAAGCCCTGAGGAATAGTAATTAACCAACACAGAATGAAGGGAGAAAGAGAGGGGCTGGAACACCTCTGCTATGAGGACAGGCTGAGAGAGTTGGGGTTGTTCAGCCTGGAGAAGAGAAGGCTCCAGGGAGACCTTCTTGCAGTCTTTTAGTACTTGAAGGGGCCTAAGAAAGATAGGGATAGACTTTTTAGCTGTTGTGATAGGACAAGGGGTGAAGGTTTTCAACTAAAAGGGGAGAGATTTAGACTAGATAGAAGGAAGAAACTGTGGGTAGTGAGACACTGGCCTAGGTTGCCCAAAGAGGTGATAGATGCCCCCTCCCTGGAAACATTCTGGGTCAGGTTATTTGGGGCTGTGAGCAGCCTGATGTTGTTGCAGATGTCCCTGCTGACTGCAGGGGGGTTGGACTTGGTGACCTTGAAAGGTCCCTTCCAACCCAAAGCAGTCTATGAAGTAGTCCCCATTAACGATGCTCCTGTGCAAGAAGCATGGATTTGTCTCCCAGGATTTGCCTTTGCAGTTCCTGAAATTTAGGATTATTTTTGGGAAGAAAAAAGGTGCTGATTTAAATGCCTGGAGGGCAAAATGTCCATTTGGTTACATAGATCCTGCTGTCCTCAGCTAGTTTGGTTTTTACATGGGTATGAGGCCTGTTCTCCTATGTGATAATCCTAATTGTTGGCAGCAAGATGAAAACTAGGCTCTGTTTGGGCTGAAAACCTCATTAATTAGTTAGCACTGAGTGTGTCTCTGTGCCCACACCCTGCCAGGAGCTACATTTGAATCCTGGCTTGGGTCATTTGGCAAAGCCCAGATGGAGTAGCTCTGTGTCAGTAGACATCACAGAAATCTCTTGCTTTGGCACCAAGAGCAATGAAAAGCAGTCAAGGAGCTCAGAGCATTGTTTTAGCTGAGTTGCTGCAGAAAGAGAGGTTCCAAAACCGTGACAGAGCAAATCTGGACCATGCCCTGATGTCCTGTTCCAGCTCCATGATGGGCAGCTCCATTCCTTTCCATGTGCCACCAGTGCCTTTGCTGGGCAATATCTGCATGAAAGGGGAGCTGGTGACAGTGCCTGGTTCACAGAGCTTGGCTCTCTGGGACTTTTTGTCCAAATTAAGTGTGAATTGCGTAGGAAAAATGAATCCTCATGCACGCAGCTGGATTTCTCCCCTCCTTGCTGCTCTTTGCTTCTCTGACTTTATTAGTTTTTCCACATCTCTGCTGCCTTGAAATGTCAGAATTTCCTGAATTCCTGTGAGAGTTGGAGCTTTTTTTACCCAGTGGTGATGGAGGAGTTGCTTACCTGGAGTGCTTGTGTGGGGGGGATGTCTCCCTTAGGGAGGCTTCTGTGGGGCCACGTAGCCTGGGGAGATGCAGGAATGCTGGAAAAGAGACTTCACCAGCTGCAAGGTGACAGAAGTAAGGTTGGTGTTTTCCTTAAAAAAAAGCAAACAACAAACCCCTCTATTTTCCCTCTTTCTAATGGAATTATCCTCCAAGGGCCATTTTCCAGTTGGGGAATTACCTCCACGGAGAGGTGAAGAGAACATCTCGTGTTAGAAATGTCAGTAAGGACAGTCCCATCTTGTCAGATTGCATTTGATTTGGGTATCAGTAAATCAAATAAAATTGGGGATGGGAAGCACATGGCAAATTGATCGTTGGGGATGGCATTGATCTGTTGGCAAGAGTCCAAGGAAAGCTTATGGGGCTTTCTGTCTGGCGCCTGGCCTCTCATGCTGCTGCACTACAGTTACAACCTTCCCAAAATGTTTAAATACAAACAGAGCTGCTGTTTTTTATTTTAAGGCTGAGCAGGTTCATGCATGCCTCTTGCAATGATGTTTTTTGGTTTTTTTTTTTCTGTTTTTCTTTTAAGTTTTGTAAGTGCCAAGGTGACTGCAGCAGTTTCTGTTTCATTTACGAGGCTGCTCTGATCATAGAATCATAGAGTGGTTTGGGGTTGGAAGGGACCTTTCAAGGTCACCAAGTCCAATCCTCCTGCAGTGAGCAAGGACATTTTCAACTAGATCAGGTTGCTCACAGCCTCATCCAACCTGACTTGGAATGGTTCCAGGGGCGGGACATCTACCACCTCTTTGGACAACCTAGGTCAGGGTCTCATCACCCTCAGTGTAAAAAAATTTCTTCCTTTTACCTGGTCTGATTCTCCCCTCTTTTAGCTTTAAACCAGCCCCCCTTGTCCTGTCACAACAGGCCCTGCTACAAAGTCTGTCCCCATCTTTCTTGTGGGCCCCTTTAAGTAATGAAAGGCTGCAGTAGGATCTCCCTGGAGCCTTCTCTACTCCAGGCTGAACAACCCCAACTCTCTCAGCCTGTCCTTATAACAGAGGGGTTCCAGCCCTCTGATCATTTTTGTATCCTCCTCTGGACCCACTCTAACAGGTCCATGTCTGTCCTGTGCTGAGGACTCCAAGGCTGGACTTGGCCTGCAGGTGAGGTCTCACCAGACCTGACCGATAGCCACTTTGCTTGTTGGTCGTCTCTGGAGTCAGCAGTGTGTTGCATCCTGCCTTTGAGAGAAACCATTGGTGAGAACATCTGGGCTGCTTTGTTTCTTGAACCATATATAATCAGTCAGGAGCCATAGAGCAGCACAAACCCAAGTGAGCTGTGGCTCAGAACCAGGCTCTTTCACATGGTAATCCAGCCTTGCCCTGGTGTGGCGGCACAGCTTTCCTCTGGCTGCCTGACTCAGCAAGTTCCAGCTTTCACCCTAAACCCATAAGCTGGCTTTGGGGTGTCTCATCCTGGGTGGAATGCTCTATGACAGGGCTGTAAGGGGGTAGCAGTGTCCCAGCAGAGCTCCTCCTAGGGCAGGGGTTGCTGCTTCTGTTGCCGGGCTGAAATTGGATGCTGGCAGGGGCACCAGTTCAGCCCAAATTTATAGTGATGTGCAAGCTGGAAGCAGATGAGTTGGTGGGAAATCATCAGTGGCAGTCATGTGTAAAATCTAAGTGTATTTGTGGTGCCTGTGTCAGATGCCCAGTGCTCTGCCCTTCATAGCTGCTCATTGTATTGAGCACTGGATGCCCACCTTCTCTTACCATATATATGCAAGCATTTAAAATCCATGGAGATGTTGTGCTGAGAGACATGGTTTAGTGGGGACTTGGCAGTGCTGAGTTGATGGTTGGACTTAATGATCTTAAAGGTCTCTTTTCAGAGAAAATGATTCTGTGATTCTCTATAATAAAGAACAATGACTAGGGCCTGCCCCATCACTATGGACTTGCCTAATCATCACTGAACCTGACCTATGGGTTGACTCCCTGGCTTGGTCTCTGCCTCATCACCACCACCTTGCCTTTTGCTTGAACCTGGCTGTGATCTTCCCAATCATAGGTTGCCCAGGGAGGTGATAGAAGCCTCATCCCTGGAACCATTCCAGGTCAGGTTGTCTGGTGCTGTGAGCAACCTGATCTAGTTGAAGATGTGCCTACTCAGTGCAGGGGTGTTGGACTAGACGACCTTGAAATGTCCCTTCCAAGCCAAACCATTCTATGGTTCTGTGATTAATCTTCTTGGTTGGGGTGGTGGGAGAAGCCTTGTCTGGGTGATGGGACAAGCCCAGGCTGAAGAGGTTCTGCCCTGGTGATCTGAGTGTCTCCTGTGGGAAGGACCTGAGATACGTGTGTCAGGCAAGTTGATCATAGCCCAACTGCCTGTACTTAGAGTTCCTTGGGAAGGAGGTGAAACAAAACCAGCCAAAAAGCTGCTTTCCAGAGGAGTTAAGCTGCTAATAAAACCCAAGTGGAGCAGGAAATTTGCTGAAGTCTAACAGAGCCAGGCTGGCTGATGCCACGATGAATGCAGCAGTATGTCAATGCGAAGGGGGATCCAGTGACCCAGGTGGGCTTGGGAGAGCTCCAGCTTTGCCTGGCTAAAGTTTTTGTACTGCTCTGTGCAGAATACACACACACACACACACACACATATATATATAAAATTTGGTTTGAGACAATGGGCACAAACTGGAACACAAGAAGTTCTACCTAAACATGAGGAAGAACTTCTTTCCTGTGAGGGTGCCAGAGCACTGGCCCAGGCTGTCTGGAGAGGTTGTGGAGTTTTCTTCTCTGGAGAGATTCAAAAACCTCTAGACACAATCCCTACAGGACCCTGCTAGAATGCAGAGATTGGACTAGATGACCTCTGTTGGACCCTTCCAACCTTAACCATTCTGTGATTTGATGAGAAGAGTTCCATTGTCCCAGCAGGGTTGAGGACTCCAGTAGGTCCCTGCTGTCAGAGGTTATACTGTAAGAACAGATCTGTCTGTTCTGCCTGCCCTTTCCAGGCAGTGATCCAAGAGCAGGCAGTGCAGAGGAAGGACTGGGAAAAGCTGGGAAAAAACCTAGGGTGGGGGAGGCTGCCCTGTGGAATGGGAGCCAAATCCCAGTGATCCTTTTGCTTGCTGAGATCCAAGCTGGCCAGTGCTGTGGGGTACGACTGCTTGGGCTCATGTAAGGGGGATTTGATGGGAGGTTGGTGTTAATTAGGAGCAGGTTGGGAGCCAGAACAGCATTTCCAGTGATGTTTGCTGTTTCATTCATCTTCTCCTTGTGTTTGGGAGGTGGAGCTTGAACCTACTTTCCAGCTTCTCCTCCAAAGGGATTCCCCTGCGTTAATTCCCAAGGACAACAGGGGGCAGCGGCAATGATTTCTTTTACCTTCCGTGCTGTGATTGCAACTCATACTGGCAGTGAAATAGCAGTTTTTGTCCCCTGCACGATGAGGATGAGGATGGGGAGGGTGTGGGGAGGTGAGGTTGCATGGGAGCCTGTGCAGTCTGTGTCCCCTGATGTGTGGGGTTAGACAGAAAAACTCCTTGCTAGTGAGAAGGATCAGAGTTTCCTAGCCATATAAAGGCATAGCATAATTTGAATCATGGCCAGCTTTTTTTTTCTCCCTTATTTATTTATTTTTCCCCATCTACAGGAGAAATGAAGGTCATCATACATAAACATGGTAATGGACCCACCCCAACGTTGTGGATTAACAACAAGCCACCTCATTTATTTGGGATGCTTTCCCCCCCTTGCGTGCTCAGTATCAAACTTTCATGAGTATGTTGACTGTTGATGTGTTTTTAGGCATCTATAAAACACTTTTTTCCCCCCCTCCTTTTCTATACTTTCTTGTGGAGTCCAGGCTGGCCTAATTAGGACAGACAGCAATGAGTTCTTCATTGAGCCCCTGGAGAGGGGGCAGCAGAAGGCAGAAGAACACGGGAGAGCCCACGTGGTGTACCGCCGGTCGGCCATTCGGCAGGACAATGCTGAGTCCCACCATGACCTACACCCTGAAGGTAGGGGCTCCTTGAATCTTTTCTCTCCCAGCAATTGATAACAACTCTTTGTTATTGGGGGGAAAATTTCTCTTTCCTCTTGTCCTCTAGGTCAAAAGTCTAACCCTGTGGCTGTAGGCTAGCTTTGACTGATGCTTGGGTCTTCAGTGAGAAGAAGGGAAAGAAAATTGCAGGATCGTGGAGAACAGTAGGGGGTGGAAGGGACCTCTAGAGATCATCTAGTCCAGCTCCCCTGTTAAAGCAGGGTCACCTAGAGTAGGTTGCTCAGGATTGCATCCAGACAGGTTTGGAATCTCTCCACAGAAGGAGATTCCATAGAGCCATTAGCCTTCCCCAGTGTTTGTTCAGCTCTTGTGGCACTCTCATCAGCTCCCAGGGTTGTAAAAGTTTCAGAGTTTTCTAGGGTGTGCTTCTTGCTATTTGTAGAATCACAGAATTGTTTTGGTTGGAAGAGACCTTTCAGATCATCAGGTCTAACTGTTAACCCAACACTGCTGTGTTACCACTAAACCATGTCCCTCAGCACCACGTCTACATGGCTTTTAAATCCCTTCAGGGATGTTGACTCCACCACTGCCCTGGGCAGCCTCTTCTAGGCCTTGACAACCGTTTTGGGAAAGAATTTTTTCCTGATGTCCAACCTAAACCTCCCCTGGTGCAACTTGAGGCCATTTCCTCTTGTCCTAAACAAGTTAATGCACTGCTAATGGAATTGAAGGTGAGAACTTCAGAGAGACTCCTGGACGATGGGCTGAAGGGTGCAACGGAGGATGGAGGATGCCCTGGCTACAGCTGTCAGCTCTCAAAGAGCACACCCCAGCTTTGCACATGTCCTCCCCACCTCCCCAGATGTCCTACCACCACCTAACCTCCTTGCACAGATGTGTCTTTTAGTGATGGTGGCCCCAGTTTAGAACCATTGCCCCACCATACAGCAAGATGGAGCAGTAACCTGAAACCTGCTCTGGGTGTTGCCTGCTTTTAGCAGCGGGGTTGGACTAATTAGTCTTCAGAGGTCCCTTCCAACCCCTAACATTCTGAGATTCTGTGACTTTTGTGGTTTTGGAGTGTCCCCATGGTGCCAGGTTACCTCAATGGCTGTTTCTTTCTCTGCCTCCCATGCTTTGCTTAGTGCCCAGCATGCAGGTGGGTGATCTCCCCAACTCCCTGGAGCTGATGACGGAGCGAGTGCGGGACACGGAGCGCAAGAGGCGGCATGCCAGGAAGGATGACTACAACATCGAGGTCCTGCTGGCTGTGGATGACTCAGTTGTACGCTTCCATGGGAAGGAGCACGTCCAGAACTACGTCCTCACCCTCATGAACATAGTAAGAGGGTTGGTCATAGCTGGGGTGTCTTTGAGGGAGTGTAGCTCCCACCCTGCCCTTGCTTTACTGCTCTTGTGATGCTGAAAATCTGTTATCCTGGAATAAAAAATGGGTGGTTTTTTGGGGGGGAAAGGTGCTGCAGGAGGGGCTGTTCCTTCACTGGAGCAGCCATCTCTGACATTTAGTAATGTGGGAGTCGAGTTCTGGAAGGCAGAGCCCTTTTATGTCTGTCTCTGTCATGTTCTCCTGGCTGATGTCAGGGGCCAGCATGTTGGTTGCCATGACTGCCTGTCACAGGGGTCCAAGAGCATCTTCTGTTTCTCCTGGCCAAGAGTGTCTCCTCTGCATGGCCAGCAAATGCTAGGGAAGATAAGAGTTGTTGGTTATTTAGTTTGAAATGCTGACATTTCTTATTTATTGTGTAATTAGGATGTTTCTTACTTATTTTGAAGGGTATTTGTTGATGGAGAGGGAAAGAATTTTGTGGTGTTTCAGAAGTTCTTTCACGCACCTTGGGGAAATCTGTGTACCTTAGGAAATCTAGGTACCTTGAAGGTTAGTCAGATGTGCTCAAAGAGGAGTTGATAGCAGCTTTCCAGCAGCCTCTCTCCTCACCTGGTGAGATGTTCACTTGTGCTGAATCCCTGCACAGCTTTTCTTTCCTTTTAAAGATAAAAATGTACCTATACCCCAAGTCCTGAGAGGTGTGGAAGGATCAATATTTATTCAGCTAGTCATCTTGAGGGGGGTTTTCTCCACCAGCACCTGACTGTTGGGTCAGCATTCAAAGATCTCTTTTGTGAGCTGTTCCCTTTTTGGTTTGTTTTCCATGCTTTATCCTCACCTCTGTTGATTTTTATTTAAGGACTTATTTTGCATGCTGGTAGAAAAGTGTTCAAAAGGCACAACCAGCTCAGAAATAACCAAACTGTAAAGATGCTTTTGCTTTTTTTCTTGATTTCTTGCTTGTTCTGCCCTGGCCATGAATTAAGGAGGAAACTTATCAACAGAAGGGCTAAGGATTTGTGGGATTAGTAACATGGCCAGTCCCTAATAGAGAAGATTTTGATTTGAAATAGCAAATCCTTTCATTGCAATGTTTTATTCTCTGGTGTATTGTCCCAATGCTCTCAACATCACTTTAATTCACTCTCTGACAGTTTCACCCCTTTGCTTATTAAATCCTTCCATGGGCTTTCCCCCATTCTCACCCGGGGTTCTTCCCACATTCCAGGAGTTGGAGATGATATCCTTTTCCCTTTCCAATCTCGGGGAAAGAGGGATGGAATGGAGGGTTTGAGTGCCTGTCAGCTCTAATCAAAAGGTTGGTTTTCATGGTTTAGGCCCTGCAGGCAGGACTTTTCAGGGAGGGAATGTGCAGGATGCTGTGCTGGGAGATGGGAGGACCACTCACTATTCAATGAAAGGCAGCACCAGAGACTTCTGTGAATTCAAGAAAGGGAGAAAAAAGCAGCATCAATAAAAGGAGAGGGAGGCAAAACCAAACCCAAGACAATGCATGCAACAAATACTTCCCCCACATATTATTTCCTTCTAGACATTCTTCTCTCCCCACCTTGCCCTTCTTTCTTTCAGGTTTTCTTTCCAGTGTTGTCATGACCTTTGCCTGCATCCTCTTCCCTTGGTGTTTCCTTACTGGCTCAGATTGCCTTAAAATATTCAATTCAGCAGAAAAATACCCCCTGCTTTTTGGCCTGGATGGTAGAGAGAGAGAAAGAAAGAGAGGAGGGTGCTGGGGCTCAATGGGGAGGAGCATGCTGGGACCACACAACTGAACACTAATCCCATGAGTCGGAGGCAAAGGGAAGGAGGAGAGGCTTGGCCAGCCCTTTAACAAGGAAAAGATTTAATGATCTGGTCTGGAAGGCATTGGGGAGATGCTACTAGCTGAGAAAGTCTCCAGGAGTATTTCTTAGGATATATCCCAAGGGAGGAAAGGGTTGGGGGAAGAACCTATAGAAGGAAATAAGACTTGGAAGAAATATTTGTGGTGTGCAGTATCCTGTTCCTGTCCCCACTTTTACTGATGCTTTTTTCTTTTTTTTTTTTCCTCTCCCTTGGGAGGAGATATCCCAAGAGAAGAGGGCAGTGAACTTGGAAGTTGATAATAATAAACTTTCCTGGCTTTTTTTGGAGTGCCTGTTGGGTGCTAAGGATGTGGTTGGACCCATAGCCCTGCCCAGGCTTGGCTTAACATGGCACTGCTGTAGGTAGGGTCTAGGGGCTCTTCCTAGGACACAAACCCTTTTGTTAGGAACTTGGTGTTGGCCAGACCTTGGTGATAAATGATTTGTCACAGAGAACTATTTTTGTTTAATTAACCCCCCCATTATTTTGTTGCCAGCAGTGTGGCTGCCAGGCTTGTCATCCAACAGTGCTGTGGCCATCCCGAGAAGCTGACAGGAGGATGAGTGCTCCTTTTGTGCAGCTGAGAGCTTCCCCATGGGCTGCCAGCCCCACCACCTCCCAGCCTTCATTCCCAGCCTACTGATCCCTTCTTGGCTATGATTTTGGGTCAGGTTGAAGCAAGAGGGATCACAGGCTTGGGAAATGCATCCTGGCTTCAATATATTCTCATTTTGTTCTTTTCTCTCTTTCAGTCTGTGGATGGTAAAGCCTGATGTGAGCTTCATCTTCTTCATTTCAAGTTGTTTGCCAACCTCTGAGCCAAAAAGCAGAGGTTTTGCTGGCAGAAACACTTTTGCCATCCCTTGCTGTATATGCTGAAGAAGGCTCATCTGGGCCTATCTCCTAACTCTGAGCTGAGCATGACTGTCCACTTAGCAAAACCTGTCTCTCTCCCTGATGCTGGGCTTTTGGGATGAATATTTGGTGACCTGGTGGCTGGAGGGAACCATTCCCCTGCCTTGCTTGCTGCCTGTGGCAGGGATTGTGATGCTGTTGAAGCAAAATGAGCACCCCCAGCCACAGTGACCACTGTGTGTGAGTGCTGAAGGGTGGGAGAAGGGCTGGGAATCTGGAGAGGATCCAGCATCCCATCAGCAGAAGAGGAGGGGACATATTTGGGGTCTTGCTTTGCTTTTCAGCCTCTTGTCATTCTGCTTGGCTCCATGGTTTTCTCCTCTGGGCTTCCCACCATTCTCTCAGGGTTGGGGCTGGCTTTGCTTGGAGGAGGCATGCTGAGCTCAGTTAAGCCTGGCCTTGGTGTCAGCTGGGTGTTTTGTGCAGGATGTTGCCCATGGTTTGTTTAAGGATGCAAAGATGCTTGGTGTTTTCCCATTGTTTCAGGTTACTAGGGAAACCCTGTGAGTCAGAGCCCTTTCCAAGCTGGGACTTTTGCCCAACTCCCCTCCAGCACATCAGCTGAATTACTGTTCCCAAGGGCTGAGCCACAAAGAGTGAGACCCCTTGAAGATGAGGCTGAAAGACAGAAAAAACCCCAAACCTCCAGCTTTAATTTTAACCTGGAACCATCTGGAATTCTACACCAGAGCTCAAGACACTGGTTTGCCAAGCTTCATGCTGTTGCAGGAGGGAGGGCAGCCTAAAAAAGTGGGCAGGTTACAGTCCTTCTGGTGTGTGGTGCTTTGTTGGTGGTTGATGAGCCCTTCTTTGCTAACTGATAATTACAAAAAATACCTCTACTGTCTCTTTTATGCATGCACTCCCTATTTCCCACCCCCTGTATAGACTTATGTGCTTGTTGCTGTGTTTTTGGGTCGACAGAGCAACGCAGAGCTGTGATAAAATCTAGAGTCTTGCTCTGCAGAGCAAACCTCCCTCTGCAGTAAAAATGGGGGTGACTTGGGGCAGCCCTTGCAGAGGGATTTGTACATCCTTGTGTGCATGCAGCAAGCCTGATAATGCAGTGAGGGGGAACTTTGGCTTCTGTTCCTAGCTCACCAGACCCCCCAAAAAAACAAGTTTGGGGGCGGGGGGAGGAGTTCACCAGTATGAAAATTGAGCAAAGGAGTAAAAGAAAGGAGCTTAAAGATGACTTGGCTGTTCTGAGTAAGTGATCTGGGGTTTTGAAATGTCAGCTATTCTGCTGGTTTGGCAAATTCTTCTCGTGTCTCTGCCTCTTTTGTTTTCCTTCCCTGAAGAACAGCGAGGTCTAGACATTGCCAGTGCGGTTTGCTGTTGAGATCTCATGTCTGGGGCTGCAGACGTGGGGCTGGCCAGAGGCTTGTAGGGATTTAGGTAGAGAGCTTTGCTCCTTCCCTGGTGTTCTTGCTGGTTTGCCCTTAATAGCCTTAAGGTGGTCTGGTTTTGGTGGAAAAAACCAGTCCTCTTTTAAATGAAGTAGGGAGAGCATTTCTTGCCAGGTGACAGTGTGAAGCAGGCTGGGCATCGAAACACATGGGTGAGGGATAAGATGGTCTTGATCTCATCTTTCTTCAAGAGGTCTTTTTTGGGGGGATTTTCTTTATAGACATTGACCTGCTTAATGGTATCTGCAGAAGGAGTTGGGCCAAGCCTACAAACTACTCTCTGAGCCAATTTCCATCACTGCTGCTGATTGAACCAGCTTTAGGGCAGGCTGCTGGGGAGTGAGGAGGTGATACTGGAGTCCTCCCCCCCACAACTTCCTCCCCACTTCTTCAACAGGTAATGCAGTGCTGAGGGGGGTGCTGGCTCTGATGCTTCCCCCTCAGAAACTTGGGGACCAGAAGGTCACAGCCACCACAGCAGCAAGTGCTGAGCCCTTTAGATGATTTATTATTTTCTTGATCAATTATTTATAGCAGGCTATTAACAGAAGTCCATAGCCTTGGGCAGTCTGGTTCCACATCTGCTTTCTGAATTAACTGTAAAGGTCACTGCTGAGCTGGTATCTGTTAGGTACAGATCCCTGCTTAAATGCTGCCCTCCCCTAAACAAAACAGGGTTTGGGGCTTAGGGTTAAACCCTTAGGTTCAGAGGCTGGAGGGTACCTAGTCCCTGCTAGCTAAAGGAGAGTGAGATTTGGCACTGCTTTAAAAGGAAAATTTAGGGGATTTAATCCCATCTTGGAGTAATACAGTCCCTTAACAAACTCTTTCTAAGCTGCTTGTGGTCCTGCTGCTGTCTGTAGCTGCTTCTCTAGGAAGGCCCAAAGAGTAGTGGTGAATGGAGTTCAATCCAATGGGTGACTGGTCACTAGTGGTGTTCTCCAGTTCTCAGTATTGGGACCAGTTCTCTTTAATGTCTTTTATCAATGATCTGGATGAGGGATCAAGGGCAACCCTAAGAAAGTTTGCAGATGATGCTAATTTGGGCAGGAGTGTTGATCTGCTTAAAGGTAGGAGGCTCAGTAGAGGGATCTGGACAGCCTGGATTGATGGGCTGAGGTCAATGGGATGAGGTTCAACAAGGCCAAGTGCTGAGTCCTGCATTTGGGTCACAACAAACTCATGCAATGCTCCAGGCTTGGGTCAGTGTGGGTATAAAGCTGCCTGGTGGAAAAGGAGTTTCTGGGGCTGGGTGATAGCTGGCTGAAGATGAGCCAGCAGTGTGCCCAGGTGACCAAGAAGGCCATCAGCATCCTGGTTTGGATCAACCATAGTATGGCCAACAGGACTAGGGCAGGGATTGTCCTCCTGGACTGGGCTCTGGTGAGGCTGCACCTTGAATATAGGGTTCAGTTTTGGCCTCTCACTCCAAGAAGGACAGTGAGCTGCAGATGTGTCCAAAGATGAGCAATGAAGCTGGTGAAAGGTCTGGAGCACAAGTCTTGTGAGGAGCAGCTGAGGGAACTGGGGTTGTTTAGCCTGGAGAGATGATCTTAAAGGTCTCTTCTAGCCAAAACAACTCTATGGTTCTGTTATTCTATCCCAACCACAATAAGCAGGGATGAGCTGGGAATGGGCTCTGCAGCATCATCCTTCCATGCTGGTGGAGAAATGACCCCCTGGGGCTTATTAGAACCTGTGCATCCAAAGAGATGCATTAATGGAGATGGGCTGGCAATTTATTTATCAGTTTTGCTGCATTCAAGAGCTGGAGGAACTGCATTATCTCTCTGTAAAGCTCAGAGCCACTCCATGGGAGTATTATTTGTTCAGAGGGAACTTTCATGCTGGGTCTTTGGGTTTAAAAATGGCCTGAGTGGGTATTTGAAACAGCCCATAAATGAGGGAGGGGCTTCTAAAGCATCTGTGTGGTCTGGGAAATGGCTGACTTAGATTTGGACAACAGTGGAGGGGTAGTTGTCAGCCAATCCTCCAGTTCAAAGGTAAGCTTAGAAAAATAAAAAGGAACTGGACAGAAAAAAATAGAAAAACTCCATAAATCTGGCTGTATAATATTTGTCTAGCCTGGAAAGCTGGGATAGAGCTGAGGGAAATTATTTCTGTCTTGGGCATAGTTGAAAAAGTATATTTTGAGTTAAAACACTAATTCTAGTCAGTATTAAAAATGGTTTTAATTTGACTTCCTCAGCTTCTGTAGCTAACCCCCATTTGTGGCAGTGTTCATTTTGGAAGCTTTTGAGCAATAAGAATGTCCTATTCTCTAAAAACCACTTTTTTTTTTCCTTTTTCACCCAGGCTGTGTTTTCACATGTGCTTTGCAGGTGAATGAAGGCTGGTGCAGGATCTGCTCTGCTTCTCTGGGTTGCTGGCTACCCCCTAACTACCTCTCTTGGTGGCCACCTCTCCCAGCTTGCAGGGACCTTCTTCATTTGGATGTCTTCTCCTCTTGGTAGCACTTAGCAGCAGAATTTTATTCATCCTAGAAACACAGAAGGAAAAGATTATAGCTCATGATTTCCTTTGTAAAGTCATTTTTAATAGCTGATGTAGATAGATATCTTATTGACTCACAAGCCCTTACTGGTCTTCTGGGCTTTTTGAAGTGGTAGGTCAAATTTGACTCACTGGTATAAATGGATAATGCCCTTGCCTCTCCCTGGAAAGCCATTTTTTTTTCTTTCCACCCAAAGCAAAGATGCTGGAGCCTGAAGCATTTCCTTCCATCTGAGAAATCTGGGCTCTGAAGGGGGTCACTGTGAGATGCTCAGGCAGCCTGTGTGGGACATGCTGCTCTCCTCTGCTCTCCTGATGGGACAGGTGATGTCATGGACCATCTGAGCCACCCATGCTGAAGAAATTGGGCTTAATCCAGCTCAGCTTTTTGACTTCATGGTTTTAAACCAGGGGAAATTGAAAAGGAAGAGGAAGATGAGATCTTTGCACTTGGTCTTGTTTGGTCCTGGCAAGCGGGGTAGGATGTTGGAGGACAGGAGAGGCTTGAGAGCTGGAATGATGTTAACTTTTCTGTTTAATTTCCCTCCTTTCTTCAGGTAGATGAAATTTATCATGATGAGTCCCTGGGTGTTCACATCAACATCGTGCTGGTCAGGATGATCATGGTGGGGTACCGCCAGGTAATTACAGCACTCAGATGTGGCAAAGAGATGATATTCTTCAGCCTGGCTGCTGCTTTTCAGGCTTCTTTTTCCAGCACAAGCCTTGCCCAGTAAGGGAAGAAAAGTAGGGGTTGGAAGGGACCTCTGGAGTTCATCTAGTCCAACCCTTCTGCTAAAGCAGGGTCACCCAGAGCAGGTTGCCCAGGATCACTTTCAGGTGCTTTTGGAATCTCTCCAGAGAAGGAGACTCCACAACCTCTCTGGGCAGCCTGGGCCAGGGCTCTGGCTCTTCCTCCTCTTCAGGTGGAACCTTCTGGATTCCAGTTTGTACCTAGTGCCCCTTGTCCTGTCCCTGGACACCACTGAAAAGAGTCTGATGCCAGCCTCTTGCCCCCTGCCCTTTAGCTATCAATAAGAATCGAGAAGACCGATCAGTCTTTCCAACCCCAGAACTCTTGGCAGGTTCCTTCTCCTCCACTACATTACCCATCTTTTTTTTTTTTGGGGGGGTGTTTTTCTCTTTTTAATGTTCATTTTTCTTTTGGATGTGTCATTCTTTCTCCAGTCAGTCAGCTTGATAGAGAGAGGGAACCCATCTCGAAGCTTGGAGCAGGTCTGCCGTTGGGCTCACTCGCAGCAGCGCTCTGACCCCGAGCACACCGAGTACCATGACCATGCTGTATTCCTCACTAGGCAAGATTTTGGTCCTGCAGGTATGCAAGGTACTGTATTTTTCTTGATCAGGTATGTGCAGTTTGCTGGGGGAAAGTCAGGAAGGGGAGAGGATTTTGTGTCCAACACAGTCTAGTTGGTTTTTTGGGCTTTGTTTTTTTTTAGCCAGCAGGGTCCAGAAAAAGGTTATAAAAATTGGTATTTTTTTTAATGTGAGGTAGATGAGAGACTGAATTCATCTAGGGCATCAACTTGAATGGATAAAAATACCCAAACAACTGTATTCATTCTGTCCTTACTTTGATTTCCTGCACCTATCATCCCCTGGTCCCAAGGTGCCTTAAAAAGTGTGAAAATAACATAAAAAAAAGATAGAATACCACAGGGAGCTTCCTTTCTGTCTTCTGGAGGACCTTGAGAACCTGGTTTTACATGGCTTGGTTTCTTGGCCTTCTTAGGATGTGGCTGTAGGAGCATTGAGTAAACCCTAGGCCAAAAAGCAGGTCCGAAGGAGCAACAATAGTAGTTGGGTCACCTTTTTGGTGCAGAGGCTGTGCTGATGTGGGCTGAGAAGTTAGATACCAAAAAAAAACATGCAGGAAAAGCTTCTGGTGGTCCCTGGCTCTGTTAGAAAAGCAGATGCATTGGTGTCATCACAAGAGGTGACTCCTCCCAGTTCTCCTGAGCCTGCTGCCTCCCCATTGCCATCTCCTCCTTCCCATGCTAGTGGCAAGGTCAGAAGTTCCCATCAGGAGGCTCCACTTGATGCCATGAACATGATGGTAGCATCACACTGAGTCCTTCTGGTGCACATGGGAGGAAAGAGACATGGAGAAAGAGTCCTGTCTTCACCTTGATTACCTCTCTGAAAAGGATCTCCCTGCAGCAGGGATGAGCCTGAGGAGATATCCAGCTGGAACATGCTGCTGGACATCAAAGAGCAGAGCTTGAGTTGTGCCAACAGGTTCCCCACCGAGCCATTGAGCTGCCTTGAGCTTCTGGTTTGGAGCCACGTGGCAGCATGGGTGAAACACCAGGTTTTGTTTCACTTTTCTAGACCCTCCCTGGCAGAGTAACTGTGTCCAAAGGCATTGGTGAAAGGACCTTTTTTGGCATGTTGCAGAAGGGGGAGACTCACTGGCCTCCCCCTTGGTGGGAAGGAGTTGTGAGGTCAATGGAGTAGCCTTGCTCTAGGAATGATCCTTTCAGCTTGTTCCCCTTTTCTGGCACCCTGCTCTTCACACATCTCTGAGCCAGACATTTATGTTCTGTGGAAGTCCCCATGGCTGCTGTGTCCTTGCCTGGCTCTCCTGCATGGCATGAGGTGCAGGTGCTCCTCACCCACCACAAACTGTCCTCTTACTGGGCTGCTGTCATGGTAACACTTTGCTTCCTCTTGCTTCTTTTCCTCAAAGTCCTTTTAGATATGTTTTGCTTCTCTTCAGCTCAGGGTTATGTGCAGTGAAGGACCAGACTGGGGCACCTCTAATACTTGCTCATGGCATATGTTCACTGATGGTACCTAAGCAGCTTTCTGGGGTGATGGCTCATACATACTGGCTTCTTTAGTCACTGCTGGAGGGTGTATGTGCTGGCTGGGAGGCATCTGTCCCACTCATACATGCCCTGAAGCTGAGCTGAAGGTAGAGGTGGTCCAGCCCCAAAGATCCTACAGCCTAAATCAACTCTCCAATCTATTCAGTGCCAACCTGGCTGAGGGAACAGAGTGCACTGTCAGCAAGTTGGCTGCTGACACTAAACTGGGTGGAGTGGCTGACACACCAGAGGGTTGTGCTGCCATTCAGCATGACTTAGAGAGGATGGAGAGTTGGGCAGGGAGACACTGAATGAAATTCAACAAGGGCAAGTGTCAAGTTTTGCACCTGGGAAAGACCAACCCCATGGGTCAGGATAGGTTGGGGACTGAGCTGTTGGAGAGCAGTGAAGGGGAAAGGGATCTGGGGGTCCTGGTGGATGGAAGGATGAGCATGAGGCAGCAGTGTGCTCTTGTGGCCAGGAGGGCCAATGGGATTCTGGGGTGGATTAGAAGGGCTGTGGTTAGTAGGTCAAGAGAGGTTCTTCTCCCCCTTTACTCTACCCTGGTGAGGCCACATCTGGAATATTGTGTCTAGTTCTGGGCCCCTCAGTTGAAGAAGGATAGGGAACTGCTGGAAAGAGTCCAGCACAGAGCCACCAAGATGCTGAAGGGGCTGGAACATCTTCCTGGTGAGGAAAGGCTGAGGGAGCTGGGTCTGTGTAGGTTGGGAGAAGAGGAGACTAAGGGGTGACCTCATCTCTGCTTTGAAGTATGTGAAGGGTGTGTGTCAGGAGGAAGGAGTCAGGCTCTTTTACGTGGAGCCCAGTGACAGGACAGGGGTCAATGGTTGTAAGCTGAAGCATAGGAGGTTCCATGTGAATACAAGACAAATTTTTTTCCCAGTTGAGGTGCCAGAGCACTGGCCCAGACTGCCCAGAGAGGCTGTGGAGTCTCCTTCCCTGGAGATATTCAAAACCCATCTGGATGCATTTCTATGTGACCTGGTCTAGGGAATCCTGCTGTGGCAGGGGGTTGGACTAGATGATCTTTCCAGGTTCCTTCCAACTCCTAACATTCTGTGATTCTCTGAAAAGTGATTTACCTAGAATTTTACTCATTACTGTGGGGTTAAACCCAGTTATCTGATCTTTCAAGCTCTTAGGTCTGACACCTTTTTGCTTTCCTTCTGACTGCTGTCTCTACTGAAAACATCATTTCTCTGCTCTCTTTCTTAAGGTGTTTTAGTTTATTTGTTCATTGGACTAAGTCTCGTTGCTCACTGGAATATGGGTAAGATGAAAAGCAAACTCTTCCCCCAAGTAAATAAAACCTCAAGTGTAGTCACCAAAGCTGCTTTGAGAAGATCCTTGTCACTGGGGAGATTGCTCTGAGGTTGCAAGGTGCTTTTTTTGAGAAGATCCTTGTCAATGAGGAGGTTGCAAGGTGCTTTTTCTGCAGAAGTGAACTGGCTCAGCATATGAGAAGAATGGGGTGTTTTTTTAGTCTTGGGCTTTTGGCTCAGCAACATGGGTTCCCTCAACCTCCTTCACTTGGAGGACAAGTGAAAAGACATCCCTTGCCTCCCACAAAACCCAATGTGACTCAGCCCTTCAGAGTTTCATGTCTGGACTTGGAAATGCTTACCTCAAAACCCCTTGGTTTTGCTTTATACCTGGGGTGATGGTAACTTCTAGGTGTCCAGCAGCAACCTGTCCCTTGTCTCCCCAGGTATCTGATCTTCTCAGTGCAACCACACAAGCTTGACTTCAGGGCAGAGCTCTAGGAAACTTTTTCCTTTTTGCTTTGATCTTTTGTCTTTGGCCAGCTGCATGGTGCTGGGACCCACCCACTTGTTCAGTTTGGGACTTAAGCTGAGGGCCATCATATCCTTTCCACCCTTTTCCAGGCTGATTAGTCATGGCTTGGTGTGAACCACCAGAAGGATGGTGCCATGTGGGCTCTGTGGTCACTCTGTTTTGGCCAGAGGCAAAAAGGCAGGTGTAGGGGTGTGTGTCCACCCTCAACTCACCAGCACCCCTGTCCTGCTGCAGCTCAACCTCCCTCTTGGCCCAGTGACCATCTTCATCCCCAGGACAGATTTAGGTAGCATGGTCCTGCCCTGCTTTTACCTCTCAGATCTGAGTCCTTCCTTCACTAACTTCCTTCCCCTGGATGCCAAAAAGGGTCAATGCTTAAAAAAAACATAGAAGGGAAGAAGTTGGAAAATCATTTTAGAAGGTGCCAAGGAATGAATTGAATTGGGCTGAAATAATGTGAGGACTGAAAAAAAAAAAAGGAAAATAAACCAATATGGAAGTGATGCATTGCTGAATGGATGGAGGGAAGGCTTCCCTGCCCAGAGCTGCCCCACTGCACTGGACTGATTGAGGGTTGGGGAGCTGGGGAGGTGCATGGGTCCTCCCTGGCTCTGCCTGGGGCTGGTGTGGGTGCATGTGTGGGTGCATGGCAGGGGTTTCCAGCAGGCTGTGGTGAAGGAGGCTGGATTTTTGGAGGGGCTCCAGGAGACACCTCACACCTTTTGTTCTCTCTTCCTTTCTTCTTTATTATTTTTAATGAAGAAAAATGTGAGGGGTGGCATTTCAGGGCTTGGAGGTGGTAGTCATTGATGCCGATAAAGCACCCATGGGGCTTCACCGACATTGTTAAAGCACCCATAGGTCCCTTTGCTGCCCTCTCACTGGCCTGGGTGCATTGACACAAGGGCAGAGAGATACCAGCAAGCCTAGGTGTAAATTCAGCTTGCTTGGATGGTTGTACTGCTGAGGCAGTCCTTGGGCTGCAGTCAGAGTGACCTGGGCAGCTTCTCTCCGTCGCCTTTCACTTTGTTTTCTCCTCCTTTTGATGGGAAGCCAGATTGTCCTTGTATTATTATTATTATTATTTGAATTTAGCATTTCCCCTTTCTCTTCTCTCAAAGTTATTTTTCCTCTCTCCCTCCCATCTCTCTTGCCCCAGGGTATGCACCAGTGACAGGGATGTGCCACCCCCTGCGCAGCTGCACCCTCAACCATGAAGACGGCTTCTCCTCAGCGTTTGTTGTCGCCCATGAGACTGGCCACGTGTAAGTCCAGGGAGACCTTATTGCAGCCTTCCAGTACTTGAAAAGGAGCTATCAGAAAGATGGGGACAGTTGTTTTCTTTTTTTTTTAGCAGGGCCTGTTGTGACAGGACAAGGGGTGATGTGTTTAAGCTGAAAGAGGAGAGATTTAGACTATACAGATGGAAATTTTTTGCATTGAGGGTGGTTGGCACAGGTGGTTAGAGTAGTGCAGGTTGCCCAGAGAGGTTTTAGATGCCCCCTCCCTGGAAACATTCAAGGTCAGGTCGGATGGGGCTCTGAGCATACAATCATTTAGGTTGAAAGAGACTTTTAAAGAATCATTTAGGTTGAAAGAGACTTTTAAAGAATCATTAGGTCCAACCATTAACCCAGTACTGCCAGGTCACCACTAAACCATGTCCCTCAGCACCACATCTCCGTGGCTTTTCAGTGCCTCCAGGGATGGTGACTCTGTTGCTTCCCTGGGCAGCCTGTTCCAGGGCTTGATAATCCTTTGGGGGAAGAAATGTTTCCTAATGTCCAATCTAAACCTCTCCTGGTGCAACTTGAGGCCATTTCCTCTTGTCCTATCATTAGTTACACTTGAAAGGAGACTGACCCACACCTCTTTACAACCTCCTTTCAGGGAGCTGACAAGAGCAAGAAGGTCTCCCCTCAGCCTCCTTTTCTCCAGGATAAACAACCCCAGTTCCCTTAGCTGCTTCTCACAATACTTGTGCTCTAAACCCTTCACCAGCTCCATTGCCCTTCTTAGGTCACACTCCAGCACCTCAGTGTCCTTGTGAGAGGCCCAAAACTAAACCCAGTATTTGAGATGCAGCCTCACCAGAGCTGAGTCCAGGGGGACAATCACTGCTTTAGTCCTCCTGGCCACACTATTGCTGATATTCCCTGATCTAGTTGAAGCTGTCCCTGCTTACTGCAGGAGGATTGGACTAGAAGACCTTTCAAGGGCCCTTCCAACCCAAACCACTGGTGTGATTCCATGATTCTCTAACTCCAAGTCACCAAGACAGTGCTGGCTGTCCCCTTTGGGGGGAGGACACACCTGGTGGTGCCCATTTCTTTGCAAAAGATGCTTTCTGCTGGTGCAGGCATGTCTACCACCACAGCTGGTCTAAATCCCCTGGGAACACTACTTTATACTGGGGTTTTTTTTGTCACCAGCTTAGGTATGGAGCATGATGGTCAGGGGAACCGCTGTGCTGATGAGACCAGCATGGGGAGCATCATGGCACCACTGGTCCAGGCTGCCTTCCACCGCTACCACTGGTCCCGCTGTAGCAAGCAGGAGCTCAACCGCTACATCCAGTAAGTCTACTGTTAACCAGGAGGGGATCTGCTCCCTTCAGATGGCATTTTATACCCAGCAGCTCCTGCTTGAAGCAACCAGAGGACAGGTCCCTATTGGGATTGCTTGTTTTGGCTTGAACAACAACAACAAAAAGGTCCTTGGGAGGTTATTTTCCCTTTTTCTTCTCTCACAGTTTTGGTTCCTTGCATGAGTCTGTATTGTGGAGGATGGAGGCAAACAGGAGCCTGATAAAAGCTGGTGATGTCAACAGAGCAGTAGTTTGCAGAAGCTCTGTACCAGTGGAGCCCAGATCCAGATCTCAAATACTTCTGCCATTGGCATTGGGCAACCTGAATGGTTTCCCCTTTAGCCTATAAAATAGTTTGTCCTCCATGATAAAATGGTGTAGAAACAGGCCAGGGGCCTTCTGTGAATTGTGGTCAAGAAGAACAGCAGGAATGCAGGTGGCAGTCTTGGTACCTGCTAGCACCAAGGTGCTCTGTCCCCTGGGGGGCTCTGCACAGTTGATGTTTGCTGGAAACATGATTTGCAGCAGTGGGTAGTTAACATCAGCCAAGATCATTCCAATTTCTCAATAGCTCAATTTGGGGAAAGGGTGAAGGAGGGAAGTCCTCTATATCTGGCTCTGCTTCCCCTCTGCTTTGCATCTCTGCAGCTCCTATGATTGCCTCTTGGATGACCCCTTTGAGCATCAGTGGCCCACCTTACCTGAGCTGCCAGGCATTAACTATTCCATGGATGAGCAATGTCGCTTTGACTTTGGTGTGGGCTACAAAACGTGCACAGCAGTGAGTATGCATGGCCACAAGGTGTTCCCCTCCTCCCTGAACCTCTCAGGCAGGCACTCTGGGGGCAAGGGAGGATGCTGGGACTCCCCAGCACAGCTCCTCTGTTCTCCCCAGTTCCGCACCTTTGACCCCTGCAAGCAGCTGTGGTGCAGCCATCCAGACAACCCCTACTTCTGCAAGACCAAGAAGGGGCCACCTTTGGATGGGACTGAGTGTTCTCCAGGCAAGGTAAGGGGCTGGTTCTGCTTGCTGCCTCCTTGGAAGGGGACAGGGACAACTTCAAGGGCAGTGGATACCCATTTTTTTAGCTGCTGTTTACTCTTTTTTGTTTGCTCAGATGAGAACTTTGATTTTCTTCTCATCCCCCTGCTTCTGCAGAGACACAGGACTTGGTTTGGCACCTGGCAAAAGTGCAATGATGTCATTGCACATCCAACTTAATGGTGTCATGAGGCTTTTACTTTAGGCTTTGTTGGCATGGCCCTTAGCACAGGATGAAATGGTGGATACTTTGGAAAAGCCCATCTAGGTTTTGGGTGGTTCTTTGTCAGAGAATGTCTGGGCATAAAATATCCAACACCTACTCACCTGCCATTCAGTGAGACCTGGACAGGCTGGAGAGTTGGGTGGAGAGGAAGCTCCTGAAATTCAACAAGGGCAAGTGTAGAGTCCTGCACCTCGAGAGCAATAACACCACACACCATTACAGGTTAGGGGTTGACCTGCTGGAAAGCAGCTCTGCAGAGAAGGACTGACGAGTCGTGGTAGATAACAAGTTCACCATGAGCCAGCAATGTGCTCTTGTGGCCAGGAACTCAAAATACACTGTTAGGGAGAGAAAACCAAAGGGATTTGTTTTGCAGAGGGATCTTTGCATGCCCCAGGCTTGTGCCTTCAGCAGCTTTTTCCATGGGTTTGTCCTAGAAGCATTCCAGATCAGGTTGTTTGGGACTCTGACCGACCTGATCTAGTTGAAGATGTCCAGGGGAGTGCGGGGGAGTTGGAGTTGGACCAGATGACCTTTAAAGGTCCCTTCCAACCCAAACCATTCTATGGTTCTGTGAAATGATGCAGCAGACTTGTCCTTAAACCAGATTGGAGGGCAGCCCTGCTGTTGCATCTCTGGGGACCACTCCTAGTGCTGCTTCCTATGGAGGGATATGCCTGAGGGCATGATGCAAAGCCATCTTTACAGAATCATAGAATGGCCCAGGCTGGAAGGGATCCTAAAGATCATCTAGTTCCAACCCCTCTGCCATGGGCAGGGATGCCCCCCACTAGACCAGGTTGCCCAGGTCCACATCCAGCCTGGCCTCAAACACTGCCACAACAGCAGCCACAACCTTGCTGGGCAACCAAATCAACCAATCTTCCTCCCATGCTTTGCAAACTGAGCCACTGTTGTAGCGCTGTGGGTGCAGGAGGGCTCTCTTTACTGGTACCAAGCACTTTGGAAGAGGCAGGTGTGGAGCTCACACCTCTTTCTTTTCCTCTTCCAGTGGTGCTTCAAAGGTCACTGCATCTGGAAGACATCAGAGCAGCCTTACAGCCAGGATGGCAGCTGGAGCTCCTGGTCCAAGTTCAGCTCATGCTCCAGGACCTGTGGTGGAGGAGTGCGCTCGCGCAGCCGGAGCTGCGACAATCCCCCGTAGGTTTGGCCTCCACCTCCCTCCTTTTCCCAGGGATAAAGCTGGAAGGGGCTGAGAGCCCTGCCAGATGTTCCTCACTCTTCCTTTCTGTGCTTGGTCAGTGGGGATGGGAACATCTGCTCCTTCTTCATGTGCTGTGCCATGTGTTTGGTTGCATTTGACCCACATCTCCCCTCATGATGCTCTTTTAACCCCCTGGCTTGATTTTCCAGCCCAGCTTATGGTGGACATCACTGCCCAGGGGCAATCTATGAGTACCAAGTGTGCAATACTGAGGAGTGTCCAGGGCCCTACCAGGATTTCCGTGCCCAGCAGTGCTCCAAGCGCAACTCCTACTACACCCACCAGAACAGCAAGCATGCCTGGCTTCCTTATGAGCATCACGATGGTGAGCAGTGGCAGATTCTAGCTAGCAGAAGAGCAGTAACCAAATTGCTTTCATCCCAGAGGAGGTTGCACTGCTGGCCATCACTGTGGGATGGAGATTGTGCCAGCTGCACACATGTTGGGTTGTAGAAAGCCCCTGAGCTGGAAGTTAGAATGTAATAAACCAGCATCAATAAGCCAGGACTCTTGTGTTTGCCCTCAGGTTTCATGCAGAGAAGCCCAGACACTGCTCTGTTTCTTGCTGTCTCAAAGCACAGCAGAGACCAGCTGATCTGATCTAAGAAGATCAGCCCATGTTGAAACCTCTCTCTGCTCCTTCTGTGCTAGTAAGAGGAGAGCCCCTTTTGGGCCCAGGTGGCCAAGAAAGCCAGCAGCATCCTGACTTGGATCAGAAGTAGTATGGCCAGCAGGACTAGGGCAGTGATTGTTCCCCTGGACTCAGCTCTGGTGAGGCTGCACCTCAAATCCTAGGTTCAGTTTTGGGCCTCTACTCCAAGAAGGACAGTGAGGTGCTAGAGCATGTCCAAAGAAGGGTAATGAAGCTGGTGAAGGGTCTAGAGCACAAGTGTTGTGAGGAGCAGCTAAGGGAGCTGGGGTTGTTTATCCTGGAGAAAAGGAGGCTGAGGAGAGACCTTCTTGCTCTTGTTAACTACCTGAAAGGAGGTTGTAGCAAGGTGGGAATTGGTCTCTTCTCCCAAGGAAAAAGTGATAGGATAAGAGGAAATGGCCTCAAGTTGTGCCAGAGGAGGTTTAGGTTGGATATTAGGAAAGATTTCTTGACCAAAAGGGTAAAGGGTTTAGAGCATAAGCCTTATGAGGAAAGACTGAGGGATCTGGGCCTGTTTAGCCTAGAAAAGAGAAGATTGAGGGGAGACCTCATTGCTCTCTGTAACTACCTGAAGGAAGGTTGTAGAGAGGCAAGGACTGGTCTGTTCTCCCTGGTGGAAAGTGATAGGACGATGGGAAATGGATAGAAACTGCACCAGGGGAGGTTCAGGTTGGATATTAGGAAGAATTTCTTTACTGAAAGGGTTGTCAGCCATTGGAACAGGCTGCCCAGGGAGGTGGTTGAGTCGCCATCCCTGGAGGTGTTTAAGAGACTGGTGGATGTTGCATTGGGGGGAATCATTTAGCAAGTTGATAGGGCTAGGACAATGGCTGGACTTGATGATCTTCAAGGTCTCTTCCAGCTGTAACTATTCTATGATTCTTTTGAGCAGTTAAAGGACATGACTGAATAAGGCACATGAGTAGCCTGGGCTTGGGAAATCTGGCTACTAGCTGAGATGGGTTTCTGTTTCCAATCACAGTCTGTTTGGGTTTTTTTTCCCCCTTTTTTCCCTTTTATTTTGCCACAGATGCTCAGAAGTGTGAGCTGATCTGCCAGTCTGAGGGAACAGGAGATGTGGTCTTCATGAACCAGGTTGTCCATGATGGTACCCGGTGCAGCTACCGAGATCTCTACAGCATCTGTGTCCGGGGAGAGTGTGTGGTGAGGAGCTGCCAGCTGCTGTGTGATTGTCCCTGTCCTTGCCTGTCTAGGAGAGAACTTGTCCCTGGAGAGACTGTCCTGTAGCCTTTCAGGACTTAAAGGGAGCCTGTCAAAAAGATGGGAAGGGTCTTTGTAGCAGGGCCTGATGTGACAGGACAAGGGGAGATGGTTTTCAACTGAGAGAGGGAGATTCAGGTGAGAAGACAAGGAAAAAGTTTTTCACACTGAGGGTGGTGAGACACTGGCCCAGGTTGCCCAGAGAGGTGGTAGATGTCCCATCCCTGGAGCCATTCCAGGTGAGGTTGGATGGCACTGTGAAGTCCCTGATGACTGCAGGGGGGATTGAACTAGATGAACTTGAAAGGTCCCTTCCAACCCAAAATATTCTATGATCCCCTTGAGATGTATCCCTAAGGGACATGTGGTTTATTCCCAGGACCAACCCTGTGTGCAACAAAGGGATGGCAGAGTGGTGGCATGAGCTGCAGGGATGTAACCTCATGCTTGTCTTCTCTTTTCCATGGGTGACAGCATGTTGGCTGTGACAAGGAGGTTGGCTCCCTGAAGCAGGATGACAAGTGTGGGGTCTGTGGGGGGGACAACTCTCACTGCCGGACGGTGAAGGGCACGCTGGCTAAGACCCCCAAGCAGGCAGGTGAGTGGGCTGGGGGGGGGCTTCACGAGTGGGTTTGGTCAAGGTCAGGTGGAAGAGGGTCACCAAAACGATCTGAGGGCTGGAACACTTCTGCTGTGAGGACAGAAAGAGAGTTGGGGTTGTTCAGCCTGGAGAAGAGAAGGCTCCAGGGAGACCTTCTTGCAGCCTTTCAGAACTTAAAGGGGCCTAGAAGAAAGATGGGGACAGACTTTTTATCAGGGTCTGTTGGGACTGGACAAGGGGTGATGGTTTGAAACTGAAAGAGGAGATTTAGACTAGATAGAAGGAAGACATTTTTTACACTGAGGATGCTGAAACACTGGTCCAGGTTGCCCAGAGAGGTGGTAGATGTCCCATCCCTGAAACCATTCCAGGTGAGGCTTGGAGCTCTGAGCAACCTGATGTAGTTGCAGATGTCTTTGCTGACTGCAGGAGGGTTGGACTTGGTGACCTTCAAAATTCCCTTCCAATCCAAACTACTATATGATTCACATGCAAGTATGTCCCCAGTTGGAAGAAACTTAGGCTTTCTCTTCTCTCCACCCTTCTTCCCTCCCTTTTAGCAGGTGTTTTAAAGATGTTTGAAATTCCAGCTGGGGCCAGGCACCTTCAGATAGAAGAGATGGAGCCAGCATCTCACAGCCTTGGTGAGTATGCTGTAGTTGACCTCTCCCTTCACCTGCTACTTCTTTCTCAGCCATGTTCTGATAGTTCCCACCCAAAGGTATTTCCTTGGGTCATTCCAGTCCTTCAAAGGCAGTGAGGAGAGGAAGTGATGTTGAAATACCTCTTTTCTCCTCTAGCCATTAAGAATCAAGCCACAGGTAACTTCATCCTTAACACCAAGGGCAAAGAGGCCAAAAGCCAAACGTTCATTGAGATGGGCTTGGAGTGGGAATACACTGTTCAACATGGCAAGGAGAGCCTGAAAACCAGTGGTCCTCTGCATGAGGCCATCAGCATTTTGGTAAGCCTGGCTAACCCATGCTCTGGGTAAGTTGGGGACAGCCATACATGGCATAAAGAGAGGGAAGGTGGTCTGAGATGGGGTGGAGGAGGTGATGGAAGGACTTTGCTAGAGAAGGACTGGAGGGGAGTTAGGGATTGGGTTCCCTGGGCACCCAGGGAAGGGTAGCAGGATGCACTCCTGTCCATCCCCATGGTTGTCACTGTTTTTGGGTGTATGCTGTGGTCCTGCAGATCAGAGGATTGGCTGTGGGCATGCGACCCAAGCCTGCAAGTGGGATGTTTGGGCAGCTTTTTTCTCTGCAGTTGAAGAGGTATGTTCCTGGAGGGTGGACTGTTGTCTTCAGAGCCCTCCTAATGATCATGGAGATAGTAACAGGGTTTGGTTTTCCTACTCCTGTCTGTACTATACCATGTTGTCCTTGTTCACTTCTTTTTCTTTTTTCTTTGATGGCCTCCTCTTCCCTTCCCTCTCCCATGGCATCACTTCCTCTCTTTCCCCATTCTCCAACTGTCTTCTCTCTCCCTGCAGGTTATCCCTCAGGAAGAGGAGGCAAGAAGCAGCCTGATGTACCGGTACATCATCCACGAGGACCTGCTGCCCATGATTGGAAACAACAATGTTCTGCTTGAGGAGATGGATTCCTATGAGTGGGCCCTCAAGAGCTGGTCCCAGTGCTCAAAGGCATGCGGAGAAGGTAGCTGGCACCTTGCAGCAGCCTACAGCATGTGCTTGGGAGGAAGCTTGAGCCTGGGATGCTTGAGCTTGGGAGGATGCTTGAGCATAGAATTTGTTTAGTTGGAAGAGACCTTTAAGATCATCAAGTCCAACTGTTAACCCAGCACTGCCAGGTCACCACTAAACCGTGTCCCTCAGCATCACATCTCCATGTAATTTCAACTGCTCCAGGGATGGTGGCTCTGTTGCTTCCCTGGACAGCCTGTTCCAGGGCTTGATGGCCCTTTTAGGACACACATTTATCCTAATGTCCAACCTAAATCTTCCCTGGTGCAACTTAAGGCCATTTCCTGAATGAGCCCTTTAGGGCATCTTCTGGCTTGGAAAGCTGCTGGTGCTGTTTTCAGGTGTTACTCTGCAAGATGACACATCACAAGGCTTTAGACCTAGATCTGGTACTGCCTGGAGGCATGGTCTGCTTCTTCACAACCATATCCATGTTTTTGCACCTCTGTAAATGTGAGGAATCTACCACAGGGCAATATGAGTATTGAAACCCAATTTGCAGAGCACTTTAGGTGGGCATTGTAGCCAAATATCTTATGAGAACAAACAGCATGTGCTTACCTTTGTCTGTCTATCCAGGTACCTGCCATGAGTTTTGAATTCCTTGGCTCTTTTTAACTGGCTTTGAGCCAAGGACTCATCTTGCAGATGGCTGCTCGTAGAGCTTGTATGGAAATACATGTGGATGCACAGAGAGGGCTGTGATGGAGGGCAGGTAGCACACATGAGCTCCTGGCAGAGTTTATTGCTGGATTTTTCCCTCTTGGAGGAAGCACGTGTGCCTGGGGGCATTTGCTGATGAAAGCCTTACCTCTGTGTGGCCAGTGGGATCTGACTTTTTGAAGTTGGCCCTTCTCTGAGCAGAGGGTGGACCAGAGACCTCCAGAGGTCAGTTCCAACTTTTCTGACCCTAAATTGATAGAGAAGACCATATGTTTCCACTTTGTGCTGGCCAGCTTGCAGGTGGAAGACTTCCTAGACCGTACTGTAACAGGGCTCCTGGCACAGTGGCAAGCATCTCATGGTTAAGGCTGGCTTAGCCCTAGTCTAGTCTGCTCCCAGCTTAGTTGGCAAATTACAGCAGTGCTTTAGCTGGGCTTGTGATGTGCTGCTTTTGTTCCCTGAGACTGGAGAAAAAAAAGCCAGCTTTTTAGCTCCCTATCTGCTCATGGGGCTGTGGTGGCTGTGTCTCCACCAAGAAACTGTGATGTTTTGACCTGTGTTTTTTGGGAGAGCAGCTTGGGCAAGAGAGGGGAGGAAAAGCTGATTCTGTGTGTGCACCCCACAGCAGTCTGGGTGACCCCAGGAGGCTGGGGGGTCAGGCACCTATATGAGCATCCTCTGCAAGCCTGGATGAAGGTCACAGAGGTTAGAGGTTACAGAGATGTAGGGTTATCAGTTGGACTTGATGATCTTTGAAGTTCCTTTCCAGCCGTGATAATTCTATGAGACACTGCTTGGTCACACCTGAGTGCTGACATCTCAGAGCACATGCAGGGGGGGAGACAAAGCAGAGAGCTGGTGAGACCACCCCCACTCACTGTCTCATCCTCCATTCTCTGTCCCTTCCAGGCATCCAGTATACCAAGTATGGCTGCCGGCGGAAGAGCGACAACCGGATGGTGCACAGAAACTTCTGTGACAACACCAAGAAGCCAAAGCCAATTCGGCGCCGCTGCAACCTCCAAGAGTGCTCCCAACCAGGGTAAGTAAGTCCTCCTTGGCCAACCCAGGGTGTTCCCATCCCTTCTCCGGCCTTAGGGCTATGCTGGGAGCCACCTTTCCCCCATGTGGACATTACCTCTAATGCCTTTGTTCTGTCTGTCTTTCTTCTGGCAGGTGGGTGGCTGAGGAGTGGGGTGCTTGCAGCAGGTCGTGTGGCAAGCTGGGGATGCAGGTACGGGTGGTGCAGTGCGTGCAGCGGTTGCAGAACGGCACCAACCGTATCCTGCACACCAAGTACTGCCCTGGGCAACGGCCAGAGATGCGTCGACCCTGCAACCGTCTGCCCTGCCCGGCACAGTGGAGGACAGGTGCCTGGTCAGAGGTGAGCTGAGGATGGAGAGAAAGTTCCCCAAGGGGTCAGGAGTAGAGATAAAGAGAGGTGACTGTGAAGCATAGAGCAGGCTGGTCTCGTAGGGATGGAGATAAGGGTATCGAGGTTTGTGAGGAAATGCAAAATGAAGACAGGGGGCTAGCATTGTGGTGTAGAAGTTTTGAGGTTGGGAAAGATCTTTTGTAGAATTATAGAATGGTTAGAGTTGGAAGGGACCTTCAGAGGTCACCTAGTCCAACCCCATTGCTGCAAGCAGGGAGAGATCTTTAAGATCATTGAGTTCAGCTGTAGAAGCCAGCACTGCCAGGTCACCACTGAACCATGTCCCTCAGCACCACATCTCCATGCTTTTTAAGTCCTTCCAAAGATGGTGACTCCACCGCTGTCCTGCGCAGCCTGTGCCAGGGCTTGACAACTCTTTCAGGGAAGAAATTGTTGCTAATGTCTAACCTAAAACTCCTCTGGCACAACTTGAGGCTGTTTCCTCTTGTCCAATCAATTATTCCCTGGGAAAAGAGACCGAGTCTCACCTCACTACAGCCTCCTTCCAGGAAGTTGCAGAGAGCGAGAAGGTCTCCCCTCAGCCTCCTTTTCTCCAGGCTAAACAACCCCAGCTCCCTCAGCCACTCCTCAGAAGACTTGTGCTCTAGATCCTTCACCAGCTTCGTTGCCCTTCTCTGGACATGCTCCAGCACCTCATTGTCCTTCTTGGAATGAGGAACCCAAAGCTGAACCCAATATTCGAGTTGCATCCCTGTGCAGCGCTGCAAAAAGCAGTGGGTTTGCTGGAGAGAGAAAGCCCTTATAAGAACACAATGTCCACCTGAGGAGTTGTCATCTGCAAATCCCACCCTGGGGTGGATGTCAGGGCATGCTAACTCTCCCTATCCCACCTCTAACCATCTGTCTGCAGTGCTCAGTGAGCTGTGGGGAAGGCATCCAGCAGCGACAGGTTGTGTGCAAAGGCAGCGAAAGCGGAGGACATTGTGAGGGTGACAAACCAGAGGCTGTCCAGGGCTGCCACATGGCTGTCTGTCCAGGTGAGAGAGGAGGAGTAATTGGCACCTGGGGTGGGGGGCATGCACCAGTGAGGACCAACCTGCCTCCAGCCATCTCAGCTTCTAGGGTATGCTGGCAAAGAAGAGTTGAGTTGAACATACCTGGTGCTTCTAGCAGAGAAAAGGCTAAACGCCAGCCAAAATATTTCACTTTTCTGTTCTTGCCCCTGATACTTGGCTAGAGATGGTTTGGGGTTTTCTGGCAGTTTGGGGATACAATGAGTTGAGGGTATGATAGAGATGACCACCCTGGAGTTCATCTTAGAATAGTCAGAGTTGGAAGGGACCTTAAAGATCATCTAGTTCCAACCCTGCTGCCTGGCAGGGACACCACCCACTAGATCAGGTTGCCCAGGGCCCCATCCAGCCTTGTCTTGAAAGCTTCCAGGGATGAGGCTTCCACAACCTCTCTGGGCAACCTGTTCCACTGTCTAACCATGCTGGACAGAGTCCCTCCCCAAGGAACCTTGTTTTTAAAGAGATTCCTTAAAACCAAACCCCCAAATCCTCCCCCTCCTAAAGGACTTTGCATGCCCCCAACCTCCCATGGCATCTAGAGGCATCACGGTGCTCTCTCCACAGGGAAGCTCTCCGGTATCACCGTCAGCACCGATGCCAGTGACCGTGGCTCACCCAAAGGGCAGCAGGTGGCCCAGGATGAAGCCAAAAACCCTGTCAGCAAGATCTCCTCCAGTAAGTGTCCCTGCTCTTGTAAGGGAGATGCTTCCTGGGAGAGCCCTCCCGAGGCTTTTGGCAGCTCTGGGTGGGAAACACAGGTGGGTGGGAAAGAGGATGTACATCCAGCAGTGGATTTGGGGGAATTTTACCCTCCACTGCTGCATCTCTGATGGATCTGCTTGCAGAGCCTGCTGCTTGGAGTCTGGGACCTTACAGTTTCCACTGCCTTGGGCTGGGCCCTGTGTTGCACTCCCTCCACCTCCTGGATTTTATGCCCATTTCTTTTTACCTTGGAACTTCTCTCAGCCTCCCACGTTTACCCAAGCAGGAAGATACCTTCTGGCTTCTGTCCTTTGAGCAAGGGGTTGCCTAGATGTATCACAATTGGTTTGGAGCATCCCTTGCTCTCTTTCTTTCTTCCAGACATGGAAACTTTTGAGTGCTCTGCCTTTGTTTTCCAACTCCCTCACCCCACTTCCTATACAAGTGTTGCCAAATGGGGCAGAGAGTGCTAGAATGAATCATAGACTGGTTTGAGATGGAAGGGACCTTTGAAGGTCATCTAGTCCAACACCCCTGTAAAGAGCAGGAACATCTTCAACTACATCAGGTTGCTCACAGCCCCAAACAACCTCACCTGGAATGGTTCCAGGGATGGGACATCTACCACCTCTCTGGGTAACCCATGCTAGTATTTCACCACTCCCATTTGGAAAAAAAATTCCTCCTTCTATCTAGTCTAAATCTCTCCTCTTTTAGTTTCAAACCATCTCCCCTTGTCCTATCACAACAGGCCCAGCTAAAAAGTCTGTCCCTATCTTTCTTATAGGTCCCCTTTAAGCACTGGAAGGCTGCCATACCAACAGTAGGTTTGACAGCATCCTGGTTGCCTTAAGGACCATCAGAAAGGTGCAGGGACAGGAAACTAATGCCACCTTCATCTTCATGCTGGCTGATGCTGCTCTGTCCTTCTTCTAGGGGAGCCTTGCCTTGGGGACAAGTCCATATTCTGCCAAATGGAGGTCCTGGCTCGCTACTGCTCCATCCCTGGCTACAACAAGCTCTGCTGTGAATCTTGCAGCAAGAAAGCCACCTCCACCACTGGCTCACCCCTTGCCACTGGCCCCAGTGCTCCTCCAGGAACTGATGCTCCTGGCCCTGCTCAGCCACTCTCCCCTAGCCCCACCACCCCTGCCTGGGGGGGATCTGGTGGGGACCCCACGCTATCACCTCGGGCTGGGGGGATACCCAACAGTGGTGCTTTCCCTGGTGGGCTGTCAGCCTCAAGTGAGCCAGTCAGGAGCCCAGCAGGCAGGTAACCCACTTTGGACCACCTTACTTTGGGGCAGGGGAAGCCTTTCACCTTCCTCCCTCTCCTCCTCCCCTTCTCTTTCTTCTCCCTGCCACTTCCAGGGATGTTTTCCATGGGTGGGTGGCACTGCCAGGTTTAGAAATGACCTGACTCACCCAGAAATTCCCAGGAAAAACACCTTTTTTTTTTTTCCCCCCCCTCTTCTCTCATGATTCCCCCATGCTGTGGCATGGTTGGTTTTTTTAACTGTGCAACAGAAAACTGGTGAAAAGGAGCTAAAAAAAAAAAGCAACATTGGCTTGGCTGTGGGTAGATGAGCTGCTTCCTCCCAAGGTGCTACAGAGATTTGGGAGGGGGACTATAATGTTGCTTTTTCCTTCCCCCCTGACCCAAGCAGCAACACAAGATGTGCTGGAGAGCATGAAAACCATAGGAGCAGCTTCTGTCCTGCATTGCAGGGTTGGCAGGAGATGGTCCAGGCAGATCTAATGTAAGCAATAAGAACAAGGTCAAAGACCAAAAATAGATGTAAAAAATGCCTGTCACCTGGTGGGGACTTCATAGTCAAGACTGCTGTTGGCCAGCCTGGAGCTGATACAGATGCCCAGCCTCCCCAGGCCCACCAGCCTGATCCCTGCACCCTCTTACCCACTGGCTATGGGGCATCAAATTCTCTTGGAGAGAAACAGGACAGCTTGGAAACCAGGAGTGGATTTTAGGGCCAGTTACAAAGAGAAGAGAGAGGAAGATTTATCTTGTGTCATTTTTGTTGCTTGGGAGGGACTGAAAGGGAGGTGATTCAAACCATTAAATAATTAATTGTGCCGAGTACTAAATGTATGCACAGCACTTCAGGAGCCTAGGGCTGTGTGCAACTTGTTTGGTGTCCAGGCACAGGGTCTTTCTGGAGGACTTAGAGCCCTCAAAACCTCTTCAGAGCAGGGCCAGGCAGCCTGCTGTGTCCCCAAGGGGCATCTCTGAGGGAGCTGCCATCGTTTTGGTGCCTTGCCTCCCAGCCAAGGGCATCCAGCACCACCAGATGCAGTGGCAGTGAAAGGTGAGCTTCTATGGGGGGGTGAGCAATGGCAGTGAGGAGGTCTTGGGGATGGAGAGGTTGAGTCCAAGGAAGGCAAGGCTTGGCAGATAAACCAGGGTGGCATTCCAAAGTGGGATCTCTTGGGAGCGTGTGTGTGGCTTGGGTGCAACTGCTGGCCCCATTTCCTTGGTCATCTGAAGAGCAGGATGGGACATCTGGTTGGGTAAACTCTTCAGATGTCCAGGGCTTGGTATCAGGGCAGCCTGGGGTGACTGGCATGTACAGGGAACCTGTGGGGTTTAGTGTACACTGCTGTTCTTGCCTGGTGCTATCATAGAATGTCCTGAGTTGGAAGGGACCCTTAAGGTTCATAGAGTCCAACTCTTGCTTATACACAGGACAACCCACCCCCCTAAAAAGATCACACCCTGTGTCTAACAGCATTGTCCAGATGCTTGAATTCTGTCAGGCTTGGTGCTGTGACTATCTTATCTGTGGAGCCTGTTCCAGTGCTCCACCACCTTCTGGGTGAAGAATCTTCTTTTCCTTTCAGTGCCATTGGTGACAGGCAAGAGTGCTGCATTGGTGTGGCTGTAAGAAACTTAAGGTGGGGGCATCTTGGAGGAGCTCATGTCAGTGTGTAAGCTCCCCTCAGCCTTTGCTGGTCTGGTATGGATTGCAGTAGAAGAGGGGCTGAGGTACATGTTTTAACTGAAATGTGTGGAGTCTTCTTCTCTGGAGAGATTCCAAACCCTCCTGGACACAACCCTGGGTGCCCCTGCTTTAGCAGAGGGGTTGGATTAGATGATCTCCAGAGATCCCTTCCAGCCCCCACCATGCTGGGATTATGAGTGGACAGACACAGGGATGCCTACAAAACACTGTGGAGGGGTGCCCTGCCTGAGGTGTGCAGGTATCAATACCCCCAGGTTTGCTAGTATGCAGTGGGTCTACCATGATGGGATTTATCCCTTGGGCTGCTGGCACCACCACCATGCCACTGGCCAGCCTAGCCACCAGCATTGCCCTCTGCTGGAGTGCCAGCATTTATTTATTGTGCCAAAGATAATGCTCTGATTAATCTTAAAGGAGCATCCCTCCCCAGTGATATGGGACAGGAGGGCTGAGGCTGGTGCAGGTTGTGCTGCAGCAGCTCTCTCCTGTTGCTGGGGCAGCCTTGAGCTGTCTTGGGGCATGACAGCATTTTCCCCTGCCCAAAGCAAGGCTTTTCTCCAGCATTCAGCCCCCTGTCCCCCTAGCCTTGGATGCATTGAATAAAACCAAAACCTTTCCCCCACCCCTCAAAAATGGGCTGTAATGGCTTCAGGGTGCAGTGTATGTGCACGTGTGTGTGCATGCTCTCCCATTCCACCCAAATTCTCAGCTGCCACCCTCCCTTCAGTGCTGTCCTGGGCATTAGTGCTTTATTGCAGTAGGAATATTTGCAGTGGTTCCTTGCTGTACCTCGGAGGGGAGCTGTGGCTCCCCTTCTACCTCCCCAGCCAGGGTCTTTGTGGGGGGGGAAGGGTTGGGGGCTGCATTACAGGTGCTAACCCTCGCTTCTAGCCTGGAGAAGCAGGTGGGGTTTCAAGCAAGGTGAATTGAATCCCCCTCTGCCACAGCTGGATGATGCTGCAGGGCTGGGACCTGGCCCTGGGTGTTTATTCAGAGCAGGTTGAGGTTGGATCATGCATGGAAAGCTGTGGTGTGAGGATGCCATGGCCCAGCTCCCAGATGGGGGTCTGGTTCCCCCCACCTTGTCTTTCTCTGGGCCAGCCAGACGCACTAAGTCATTCCTGTGATGGAACCTTGTCCAGTGTTATGCTGATGTATAAAGTTTTGTACATATGAGATTCAGAGCTTTTTAACTTTTAATATTTATTAATTTTGTTGGGTTCTTCTTTTTTTTTTTTTTTTTTTTACATGTGTCCCTTAACAGCTGNGAACTCTAACATATGTAAAAAAATAAAGTAAATCCACTTCAAAAATCTCTTTGTATTGATTTACTCAGGGGAAGAGTGTGTGAAGGGGGAAAATGAGAGAGTGACCAGTGTGTGTGGTTGTTGAAATGGATTTCACACAGCTAGTTACCACCTCTTTATTTTATTTCAGCCCAGACAGTTTCACATTCCTGTTTTGAAGTGATTTTTTTCCCCCCTTAAATAAGCTCAAGGATTTATAAATTACAAGCAATCCCTGGAAACATTCTACTTGAGGTTGAACAGGTCTCTGAGCAACCTGATCTAGTTGAAGATGTCCCTGCTTACTGCAGAAGGGTGGGACTAGGTGACCTTTAAAGGTCCTTTCAACCCCAAACCACTCCATAATGCCATGCAAGAGCTGTAATAACATTTCCTAACACTGAGCTCCTCAGCATCACTCTTGTAAGGCTCATTTCTAGCTGTGGTTGGCAGTGGCTTTATGGCAGGACATGCTTGCTCCCGGGGTGCAGGATAAGGTTGGGATCACTGAGCTTGCCCTCCCTGCTGTTGGGATGGCTGGTGAGACTCTGGGGATCCTCCAGGACCAATCCACTGGGGTTTTATCAGGTCTGCAGTGATAAGCTTCCCTGGCGGCATGGTTGGGGAGGGCAGAATGCTCCATTATGGGGCCATAGAGCCGAGACCAACCTTGCAGCTGACTGTCTCCATTAGCTAGCTGCATTCTCACTTGCCTTGCCACCCTCTCTTATGTTGCTCTACCCTAAATCTGATAGTGCAAAGCACATTTCTGACCTCCCCAGGACATGGCATATGCCTGCTGCTGTTGCCATAGCCAGAGAAAAACTTCTGTGTATATACTTTCATGTACTCACACACACATAAATATTCAGGTTAGCAAAAATAAATAAAGATGTGTTACTGTTTCAAAATAGCCTCTGAGCTTGCCCTGACCACTGATACCAGGGTCAGGTAATAAACAGAGCAATGAAACTGGGGCAGGGCTGAAGTTGGAGAACAAAGCACACTGTTGGCAGTGGTGCCCAGTGTCAGGGTGTGCTTTGGCAGCCATCCCCTTCCCCTGTTCTGGGAGGGGAGAAGCAATGACAAACATCAGCTACTGTGTCCCTGCTCATGGATAAAGGTTTGGGCAAGGGTTTTTAGGTAACCCAAATGCAAGGCTTGGTGATACCTTGGTTGCTCTGCTCCCTCCCCAAAGCAGAAGCATGGTGCTGAGTAAAGGATGTCCTCTGCGTTTAGGGTCTCAGGTACCATCTCACCCCGTTGCTGGTAGCTGCAGAGGCCATGAGCAGGTACAGGAGTGAGTCTGCAGCTCAGGATGAGTCCCTTGTGCTCAGGCAGAGCCTGTCCTCCTGCAGCTCAGGGGCATGCAGTGGCAGAGAGGTGCTGGCAGAGGTGCTTGATGAAGTCTGCTTGGGACTGCGGCAGGACACGGTTAATGACAGACGCAGGGATCCAGCCCTTTGGGAGATAAAACATTCCAAATTTGGTCCAATTGGGTGAGAGTGAGTCAGGATGCCCATCCCCGGGAGGAAGGTGCATTTGCACACCGGGAAGAGTACCCTTTGTTGTCCTACTCCACTTAGGGTGGTGGCACTTGCCTTCAGGTCCATGCTGAGGAGCCAGGTGAAGCGAGTACGGCCAGGGTCTCCTGCCAGCGGCTGCAGGACGATGCAGCTCAGCCGGGACTCGGCCCTGTGGTGGTGGGCAAGGGAGGGGGCAGTTAGGGTCCACATCAGGCTGGGGGAAGAAAAGGGAGTAAGAACATTCTAGAGGAGGTAGCTCTTTGTGTGCCTCCCGTGCTGTGGCTGGTGCAAACATTCATGGCTGCAGCGGTGGTCTCCCCACTTTGCAAAGGACACGATGCTTTATGATGGTCATTTTTTGGGGGGGTGGGGGGTTTACCTGATGCACCCTTCCTGCAAGGGCAGCAGCTCAACGTGGGTGGCAGTGCCCACCAAGTAGATAGCTGTCTCCCTCCGGCGGCGGTGCCGCACGCTGACAAAGTCCCGCTGGCCCACCAGGTTGCCCGGACTGGGAGCGGTGACTTCATGTGTCACCAGCGTGTCTGTCCCGATGCGATGCAGCACCTACCAGAGGCAGGACAACCCTGAGGAGGAGGCTCCTTGGGGCTGTCCTGCTGGAGACATCCCCACCACCCTGGAAGAAGAGAGAAGAAGTCCTTCCCAGGGGACGTTAAGTCACCGTAGGGACAGCAGTGTAAGCAGAAGGAGCAGCAAGGTGAGGGTTTGGGGCTGGCACATGGGGATAATTAAATCCCAATCACCTGCAGGCTATTTAGGGGGAAATTAGGTGATTTTTGCAGCTCTTTTTTCCCCCCCTTTTTAATCTGGGATGGGACTCTCTCTATGCTGTTTCTTTTTCTGAAGGGGCAGGGAAGAAGTAGCAACAAATAAGCAGATGCTGAGGAGCATCTAAGCTAGCCTAGGTGAGCCAGGGGATGCTTTCTGAGGCTGGTAGCTTGCTTAGGGATCTGCTGTGATTTGGGAGCTGAGAAATAAGGCAAATACTCAGAAGAAGCCCAAGACAACACATAAGCTTCCTAGGGGTTCCCCTGCAGAATGATATAGAATCATAGTATCCTTTATGTTGGAAAAGACCTTAAGATCATCAGTCCAACCATAAACCTAGCACTGCCAAGTCCACCACTATATCCTTCATTCTGCCCCTGTTGTTTTTTGTTTTGAGCTCTGATTCCTCTGAACAGCTTCTCCTCTGACATTAAAATCTGAGTCTCCCAACATGGAAAATAGGCACCAGGTGGAAAAAAAGAGCCTGGAAACATGTTTCTCTGTGCCATGCTGGTAAAGCACATCTCCTCTCCCTGAGGTGCTATCTTGCTCTTCCAGGAACGTGGAATTAGCCTTGATCCTTCAGAGATCTTACAAAACTCAATAAATATGAATTTTTGGATGCTAGCAACCCTGGTGGTGCTAAGCCTGGGACTGCCTGCTTGTGACCTTACCTTCACTTGGCTGAGGGTTGGGTTCCACTGGGGCATCTGCTCCATCCTCTCAAAGAGCTCCTGGTGCAGCCGTGCCACCGGCACAGCCAGGACCACCTCTACCCGAAACACCTTGCCCAGCCCAGGGAGGGCAGCGCTTGACACAGTGGCCCCAGCATCCTGGGAGAGCAGAGAGCCTGTATCAGCCCTGAAGAGGCACTGGCAGGATGCTGAAATGCTTTGCTAATAAAGCATCCCAGTCCTCTTTTTAATCACTGCTTGGTTTCCAGGCAAAAGCTGTTACAGCTAAATCACACCATTAAGATTATTGGGTTTTGTTTGTTTGCTTGTTTGGTTTAGCTCCTTTCTAGCTAACTTCAACAATTCAGCAAACACCTTCATGGACAAACACTGTAAATAACATCTAAAATGGGTTTTCCTGCAGAAATGCTCCTGGTTTTCCCCAGGAACATGATGATCTTGAGATCCAAGCTTTTTCCTGCTGTCTATTTACTTTGCAGAGTGGCTTGCCAACGTGCTAGGAAACCCTTCTTGCCATGCATGCTGTTGCATGGCATGTCTCCTGTGCCTGTGGTTTCCCTTCAAGCAGGAGAAACCAAAGAAGCAAATGCCTCCTCCCCAGACCCATTTTATCCTCCAGACAGCTTTGGTGGCATTCAGCAGCCAGGCTTTACCAGCATCATTTCTGCCTGCCAACTACTGTGGTGCTGTAGGATGCTCAGCGCTTGCTGCAGGGCCCCTTCACCCTGAGTGATGTAGGAGAGGTCCACACTGGAGATCTGGCTAGGGTTGATGTCTCTGGCAGGCTCTGGGCAGGGGGCTGCAGGAGGAAGGCAGAGCAATGTGAATTCCCTCCCTCCCCAGCCAGGCTTTGGGGGTTGCAGGTACAGATGTGTGAATGGAACTGGAGCAAGAGGGTTTTGCTGATCCAAAGTCTTAGCTCTTACTAATGCAGGTGGTCCCTTCTTGGGCTGGGCAACAGCTTGATGCAGACAACCTCACCTTCAGGAGCACAGAATCCTAGAATGGCCCATGTGGGAAGGGGCCTCTAAGATCATCTAGCTCTAATCCCCCTGCCATGGACAGGGATGCCACACACTAAACCAGGTTGCCCAGGGCCACATCCAGCCTGGCCTTGAACATTCATGCATAGGGAATGCTTTTAAGCTACCAGAGAGCCAGTGACCAGCTCAGCAGTGAGAAGACAACCCTGTCTCTCCAAATAAGGGCCAAATTCCATGGAGAGAGGAATGTTTCAACATGCAACCCTCCATCATGTTGCAAGGGGGTTGTGAGAAACATGGTACCCAAGCTGACTTACCTGTCTCCTTCCCCATCAAGCTCTGAATAGAATGAGGAATTTTGGAAGGCAGGCAACAGGATTGTCTTTCAATCAGACCTCTCATGTCCTGCTGTACTGCTGCAATAGCTGATGTCTTCAACCCTGTGGGAGAGACACATGGGCTTTGTTGAGCACAGAGAGTGAGGAAGATCCTAGAATGGAATTGTAGAGTCATAGAATGGTTTGGGTTCTGTTCTAACCCAAACCAGGACAGTTGGAAAGGACCTTTCAAGGTCATCTAGTCCAACCCCCCTGTCAAAGCAGGGTCACCTAGAGCAGGTTGCACAGGGTGGTGTCCAGGCAGGTTTTGAATATATCCAGAGATAGAGACTCCACCACCTCCCTAAGCAGCCTGTTCCAGTGCTCCACCACCCTCAAAGGAAAGCAGTTCCTCCTTATGTTTAGATGGAACTTCCTATGTTCCAATTTGTGCCCCTTACCTCTTGTCCTGTCACTGGGCACCAATGAACAAAGCCTGGCTCCATCCTCCTGACACCCACCCATGAAGTATTGATCAGCATTGATCAGATCCACCCTCAGTTTTGTCTTCTCCAGGCTAACCAGCCCCAGCTCGCTCAGCCTCTCACCATAAGAGAGATGTTCCAGTCCCCTCATCATTTTTGTAGTCCTCTGTGCATCAGTATCTCTGTGAGGACTTTCTTTTCTGCCTGTGTTTTCTGAGGTGGAAGGGGAAGTGAGCAGGGCTTACCAGGTAGGTGTCGGAGAGGGTCGTGGGCAATGCCACAACACAGCTTGATGGTGGCCTGCAGCATGGCACAGGAACAGGGCTGCCTTCAAGAGCATGCTGCATCCTCACATGCCTTTTATAGGGAGCCTGAAGGCCAGCACCTGATGATAGGACCACGCTGCCAGATAGCAGCTGGGAATAAGGAGTACTCAAGGACGAGGCAAGAAGGAGGAGGAGGAGCTAGAGGGAAAGGCTGTACTTCTCCCTGAATGAGCAGTCCCTGTTTTTCCTTCTTCCCTAGGCTGGAGGCTATGAGTGAGATGGGACACCAGTGCCACCTGGTTGAGGATTGGGGTGGCAAACCTGAGCTGGCAAAGGCAACTCGAGGCACTTGCGTGGATGGGAGGATGGGCTGGGAGATGAGGTTGCACCTTGAATCTAGGGTTCAGTTTTGGGCTCCTCATTCCAAGAAGGACACTGAACTGCTGGAGCATGTCTAAAGAAGGACAATGAAGCTGGTGAAGTGTCTAGAACACATTTTTTTATGAGGAGCAGCTGAAGGAACTGGGGTTGTTTAGCCTGAAGAAAAGGAGGCTCAGGGGAGACCTTCTTGCTCTTGTCAACTTCCTGAAAGCAGGTTGTGGAGAGGTGAAGGTCACTCTGTTTTCCCACATAACAAGCAATAGGACAAGAGAAAACAACCTGAAGTTGCACCAGGGGAGGTTTAGGATCACCATTAGGAAAAATATCTTCCTCAAAAGGGTTGCCAAGCCCTGGAAGAGGCTGCCCAGGGAAGCATCACCATGGAGCCCCCACCCCTAGAGGGACTGAAAAGATGTGTAGATGTAGGGCTAAAGCACATGGTTTGGTGGTGATCTGACAGTGCTGGGCTAACTGTTGATCTTAAAGGTCTTTTCCAACCAAAACAATTGTGTGATTCTAAGCTTCTATGGTAGCAACATGGCTTTGTTGTCAGAGACCATGGAAGCTGCTGTTAAAGCCTTGCTCACAGAAAATGGTGCTTCTTCCTATGGAGAATTCATAGAAGTTATGGTGGTAATTTTGTTTCCCACCACATCACTGTGGCTCACTCCACCTTCAGCCTCTGAGGCTGCAACAGCCAAAACATTTAGGCAAGGAGGCAGGAGGACTTTTGGTCTTTAAAAGGGACAGGAGAGAGTTCAAGACATCAGGTGTGGGATCATTAGGAGACACCAGGTAGGAGAGACACAGGCACGGAGGACACTTACAGTCTAGGGTGGTTGTGGCTCACTGACAGCTCTGGGGCTGTCACAGTGGTGACAGAAAAAGTCTGGTGAGTCTAGACAATGCTGCATGCTGATTTAATTAGTGTATTATTAGTAGTGGAGTAGCAAGAGAGATGCCTTTGGGTGGCTTTTGGGCACAGCAGAGTAACTGCAGTGGAGGCTAATTGAGTAAGCAGGAAAAGCAGTGGTCAGAAAGAGCTGTTTTCACCCAAATAGTTATTTGTTATTTCTGACTCATGGTGATGGATCCCTTCAGGTGAGTGCTCACTCCCAGGAGCTGCCACTCATCAATGGGGTGACCCTTGCAGCCCACCTGGCATCTTGGCAGCAGCCCCTGCCCATGTGGCTTGTCCCCATGTCACCCTACACATCTTGGTCTCACATGGGAGCTGGGGGTCTGGCTGCCTCTCTAAATACTTCCTGTGCTGCTGATACCTTTTTTTTCCTGCAGCAAGCAGCCCATCCCACCCCACCCCATCAACACTCCCACTACTGGTATGGATGTAGCAGAAAGAACAGTTTCCTAGGAAAACTTCAGCTTCTTTTTCCCATGGGTTTTGGCCCTACTGTGCCAGAAGTTTTTATCCCAGTCCTGAAGACTGGTTGGCTCAGCTCAACCAGTTCCCAGGCTCCCTTCCTGACTCACCAGCCTTGGCCCTGAGCTTATCCCCTCAGGATAACCTCATGGCATAGCTGCTGTGGCTTGCACAGCTGTATCCTGTTGCAGCTCCACAGCTTTCTCTCACCATTTCTGATTGCTGGGCAGGTTATAAGGGCTGAGCCCTGGCAGTTGTTGCTCATTGGATGCTTTACTTTTGCAGTTTGCCCTGGGGTGACTTTGTGGTGGCACCCAGATAAGTGCTGGTATGCATGTCCCATGCTTGCAGGAAAGTCTTGCAGAGATGCCTGCTGGATATGTGTGGTCCAAAGCAGCTGTAAGCTTTGCAGCAGGGGAGATTTGCTATTGCCAGAGCTCTCTGTTCAATGTTCCTTTGGTGAGTTGCAAACCACTTCTTCTGGATTTTTCTTGGGGTCTGGGGTGATTAGTGGACTGGAGCACCTCTGGGAGGAGGAAAGGCTGAGAGCCCTGGGGCTGCTTAGCCTGGAGAAGAGCAGCCCCAGAGGGGATCTGCTCAAAGGCTGAGGCTAGACTCTTTTCAGTGATGTCCAGTGAGAGGACAAGGGCCAACAGGCACAAACATGAACACAGAAGGTTCCATCTGAACATGAGGAAAACTGTCTTTCTTGTGAAGGTGCCATAGCCCTGGCTCAGTTTGCCCAGGGAGGTTGTGGAGTCTCCTTCTCTGGAGAGATTCCAAAAAAACCTCCTGGAGGTGATCCTGGGCAACCTGCTTTGTGTGCCCCTGTTTTAGCAGGGTGGTTGGACTAGATCATCTTCAGAAGTCCTTTCCAGCCCTTGCCATGCTGGGATTCTGTGAGGCCCAGCAGTTAGAGAATACAATGTTTGTGGGGTGCTCTTTTGGTGGTTTTTGGTTTTGTTTATGGGAAAGTGAGAGCAGTGGCTGATGAAAGCTCTGCCCCAGCACTTTAAATCTCTTTCTCCACTAGGTCCCAGGGAGAACCAGTCCCTACCATGATCCTCTTGCACACATTCCCATTCCTTTTGTGCACGCTTTGTCCTGTTAGTTTTGTCTCTGCAGAAAGCTGTAATAGGCAGGAAGATAATGTTTTATCACTCCATTTGGTGAGTGCTGTACATATGCTTTCCTGAGGGCTGTACAAGATGTCCTGTGAATAGGCAGAGGAAAAGAAAATATCCCAAACTGCCTGTGATGGCAAGCCTGGAGACCAGGAGAACGTGGCCATGTCTACACAGGAGTCCAGCTCAGACTGGTTAGGGGCTGCCATGGGTCAGCCTGCCCTGCTGATGTAAAGGTGCCACGACCTTGGGTGCTGCTTGTGGGACACCCCTGGGTGCAAGTTGCCACGCACCCAGCCCCTGCGTGGCCACAGCAGAGCGGTTTTGGCCTCGCTTCTCCGTCGGGTTTGGCTGTAGCCGCTGGAGGTCACTGCTGATCTGCAGCTCCATGCGCAAAGGCACCTTTGGAGAGGTGGGCAGACGCCTGCTCCCAGGTGCTGGCTCTGAGTGCTCTTCCTCTAACATCCTACCAAATCCCAGCTCCTGGGTGGTTGCTGGCATGTAGGATCTTCACTAGGAATAAGATCTGCCACCCCTAACCCTCCCCGATTATTCCTGTCCCTTGCTCCTGGGTGCAAGGACCCTTTGGAGATCCATCCCTGGCTCCCTCCCCACACTCCTGGATACAAAGATGTTTTGGGGACACATCATTTCCAAATGCACAGCTCCTTGTAGGACCCTCTGGGAGTGATCCTCAGGGAACAGCCTGCAGCTCCTGAGCACGCAGCACTGCCAAATGTGAAATGCAAAAGCTCTAACCCATGCTTCAGGAGGCAAAGGCAGAACTTCTGCAGCTGATTCTTCCCTCTTTCTTCTTGTCAAATGGTCTGTAATGAAGTTAGCTAGTAGGAATAATGTACCTTTGAAGGAGGATGCTCTTATTGATTTTTCCTCTTCATGGCCAAGACTTTTTCTGCCCCCTTTGACTGAGGAATCTCTGTGTCCCACATGCTGTTGCATTCTAGCTCCATGAGTGTAATACAGTTGGTGCTGGGGGGGGGCGGTGCTGGGGCTGAAAGGTCCCTTCTAGGAGGGTTTAGAGCCATTGCTGACAAACTGGATGAGCTTACAAAACTGTTCCATTTTCCTTGCATTCAACCAGAACTGGGGAAAAAAAATCTTCAGAAAAGAACTGGGAAATTTTAGGGTTTACTTAGCTCAGCAGAAGACCAAAACTTCCAGCAGCAATACAAACTGGGGACCTGAATACAAACTGAGACCATTAAAATGGTCTCACTATTTCCAAGGGCTGGAAACCCATTTCCAGCTCCCATCCCAGCTGTAGCACCTGAGCCTTCTGGCAGGGTGAGTTTCATCCTTCAGGACTAGAGGTCAACAACTGATTTAGGATAATGCTGTTGCCCAGCACCAAAGTTAAAAAACCTGGGCTCAAATCTTTTGGGGTTTCCACACCCCTTGAACACTGATGTCTCCTCATCTACAAGCAGTAAGCAAACTTCACTTCTTTGTTTAGGGCAAAACTATCTTTTCTCTGCTGTAACAGCTCACCCAGCAGCAATATCATCCTCTTCTGTCCCCAGATGTAAGAGTGGCATTTTCTGATCTAGACTGCAGTGCAAACCTCAGCTGAGGGTTGAATCTGCCTCTCTAAATCTCTTTTAGAGAAGGGGGAAAGCAAGCAATGGAAAAGGTCCTAAATGGCAGATGAGTGCCTCCTGGTTTTGGCTAAGGAGCAAATACAGAGGCTGAGTGGTTTGGGGTTCAAATAGTCCTTCCCAAACCCTTGGTAGAGCAGTATGGTTTTGGATATGCCATAGGTGGTTGCAGTATGCCAGCAGAGGTTAAAGCAGGTCATCAGCATGTGAAACATAGCCTGGGTGACTCCAAATCCTGCCTGAGAAGCAAGAGGATTGTAAAATAATGGGATGTTCCTGGTGAAAGGGTGAAGGTGGGCAGCAAGTGGGACTCAAAGCTACTAGCAGCAGCTCACAGAAAGCTGAGCAATGCAACAAGGGTGATATGGGTTCCCTCCTCCCACGGTCAGGCAGGGATCCTCCTGTTCAGACTCGAGGGCAAGTCCCAGGGCAATTACTCTGTGCCCTTGAGGACTGCTCTAAGTGAAACTGCTCTGTAATCAGCAGAGCCTTGATGCAGGGGAAGCCCTCATTTTAAGCAAACTCTTGGATGGCCTCCAATACCTTTGTAGAATTTGACAGGAGAGGGTAAGGCAGTGTCTTTTAGCCTCATGGGAACCCTCTTGCAGGGCTGCTGTCATCCCTAACAGTGCTCTGGGGGTTTCTGGGAACAGAGGTAGCTTTTGTGTCCCTGTCTTGTACCCTTGATGGGGCTTTTAGCTAGGCATTTTTGGGGGATCCTAAATATGGACCTAGAAAGCAGATCCCTGGAGAGCTTTAGCTGTGCTTTTCTTGCTGGAAGTGCCTGTGCTATGGGAGCTGCTCTCAGCCTCTCTCTCTTCTTCTTCCCAACTGTGTGTCTAGAAAAGTTAGGAGTCAAAGAGAAAAAATATTAAAATACATGGCATTTATTTCTGTACCTAACCCAAGCAGTTAGTAATTAGTCTGCAGATGGAAAACCAGGCAAGTTCCTTACCCCCAAACCAGAAGACTCAGTGCTGTGTTGCCAGGCTCATAATTTAAACAAAATGCTTAATGTTCTGCTTTTTCTCCTAAAAAAACCACCCCACCCCAAAACCCCAACAACAACAAAACCCCAAAACCCTGAAAAAAAAAAAGAGCTAAAAATATTTCTAAAGCATATTCTGATCAGGAAGGAATGAAGAAATGCTGGTTCTTTGTTTTGGTTTTTTTTCCCTTCCTTGCAAGTTCCCTCCAGCACTGGAGAGGTGTTTGGTGGTTGGGGCTGATAACAATGCAACTTGAGAAGAGAATGCAAAGCAAAAGAACAATATTTACTGGAAGCTAATTGTAATTTTCACAAGTGGTCACCAGAAGAGCCCAACTATCAGCAGAAAAGGGAAGCTGCTGTATCTCTTTGTTGCTGGAACGCTGCCTTCCTGGCTGTGGGGTTGAAGCAATCTTAACTCCATCTGCTGCCTCGATTAAAAGAGAAGGGGAACTGCTGTTCAGGTGATAAGAGAGGCCAGAGGCTTCTGCATTAATATGTGAACTTTGGATCAAAGAGGAAGATGAGATGCTCTAGGCAGAAGCCACCTCTCAATAGATGTGTTTGGAATCTGCATGCACCAGTGGCTTTTATGAAGGGGATGGGATGGAGGCATGCTTCTGCTACTTAACTTTTTCACTTTGAGGGTGAATAACAGTCACCCTGAAGGACCTTTACCTGAAGTAACAGCTTTGGCATGTTTGTCCAAGCTCTCTAGGATAGATTCTCAAATCCAGAAAGGATTTGGCAGTCAAACATGGTCTCTTGCCTTCCATGGCAAGCAGCATCTGTACTTACCCTATAGGATGGACTTTATAGGATGATTCAGCAATCACTGATTACAAAAATAACACCCAAAGGATAGAGAACTTTCCAGACACCTTGGAAGCTTGTGTTCATGGTTTGAAATCAGGTAGTTCCTCAGCTGACCATTGCTGCCTTCAGATCCTACTTTGTGTGCCAGCCCTGTTAGAGTAGCACTTTCTCTACCTCCAGTGTCTTTGTCCCATGCTGGAAGCACTTGGTAATCTCAAAACACTTTATTTTAATCTATCCCTTCTTTTCCAGCACCAAAATACTGATGCTCTTTTGGTTTTGAATTATGAGGTGGTTTTTATGACCTTGGATGATTCTTGTAGCCCTGCCTGTCCTAGAGGGAAAAACATGCAGGAAAATTCAAGCATAGACACTAGAGGAGGAGGAGGCAGTGGCTGAGGATCAGCATCATGAGGGGATATGAAATGAGCTGCTTGAAAGCTTTGGAGACAGCAGTGTCCTTTTTTCCTTCAGCCAGTCCTTGCTTGAGTCCCCTCATCTCCTTCCAGCTTCCCCCAGGAGCTGGTGGGTCTCTAGCACATTTGTCACATTGTTAAGCTCTGTCTTCAAGACTTTTCTTATAGAATCATGGAATTCTTTTGGTTGGAAGAGCTCTTTAAGATCATCAAGTCCAACTAATAACCTAACACTGCCAGGTCACCACCAAACCATGTTCCTGAGCAGCACATCTACACATATTTTAAACCCCTCCAGGGATGGTGACTCCACTACTTCCCTGGGCAGCCTGTTTCAGGCCTAGACAACCCTTTTGGGGATGACATTTCTCCTAATATCCAACCTAGACCTCTCCTGGTGCAACTTGAGGCTGTTTCCTTTTGTTCTGTCTCCCTGTTTCAAGATGAGGATGGAGACTGCTGGTCCATGCTCTTTAGAAGTGTCTATTACAATTTACTCTGCTCTTCCAATTTTTGGGGAAAAAAAGTGGATTGCATTCTTTTGCCTTGCCTTTTTTCTTTTCTTTTCCTTTTTAATGTAAATCTAACTCCTACTGAAATCTAACACTGGGCTCCACCTACCTCCTCTCCCCACCCAAGGCATCCTGTCCCCCAACCCCGGCCTCACCCTTGCTGCCTGATGTGGCACCAGCCACATGCCTGGCAACAGAATGCAATTTCCCCCCTAGGAGGAGGAGGAGGAGGATGGCAGGAAGCTGAGTTGGATTCATATGCAAACACATTCAAGAACACACAAGAATTAGCCACAGATTATGAAGCCTTTTGTCTTGCTTCTCTGCCTTTCTCTCTGAGGATTATTCTGGGGTGAAAGTCTCTGTGGTCACTCCTAAAAAAAAAAGAAAATCATTAAAACTTCTACACCTCCTCCAGAAATATTTTCTTCCATGTTCCTGGACAATTTGGTAGCTGCAAAACTGTGCATTAAAAAAAGGTCATCCACTCTCTCCATAGGAAACCTCCCTCCTGCTGGCTGTAAGTGTGCTTTCTCCTGCCTGCTTTGAGAAAGGAGGAGAAAACATGGTGTTTTGGGGTGTAGGCTTGCAAAAGTGTTTCCTTGGGCTCTGAGAAACTCATTCATTTCCAAAAGAAGGCTGTTTTTCCACATGGACCAGTTTGGCTTCCAGCAAGCCCTTCCTATGAAGGGGAAGAGATGAGGCAGGGGAAATCTCAGCCTTTGGAGTGAGGGAGGGCAGGTTTGACCTCTCTAGTCTCAAGCAAGGGGTGTGCTTCTGGCTGTCCTGCAGCAGTTCCTCTTGTGATCTCTTCTGAGGTCCTTATTGCAGCATTTTGCTTCTGAAGAGATAGTTGTGGAGGAGTTGGGCTGAGCCTTTGGCAGCTTGCATTGGGTTCACAGAGAACTAGGGTGTGTGGCAGGCAGTTATCCAGTCCCAAAGTGGTTCAACTCCCCTAGTCTTCTGCTGTCAGCAGGTGGTTGCAGACCTTGGAATTGGCCCAGTGTAAGGCTAACTCCCTCCCAGGCATGGTGCCCTGCCTGCCTTTTCGAATGGTGCTGCTCTGGCTCCCAACAGACTTGGAAACTGTGAAGATTTCTCTGTGGGACAAGACAATGGCAAGATGGTCAGGAGCCTGTGATGGTGGTGGACCTCATCTTCCTCCCAGACCATATTCACCATCTCCTGATGGTCTGGGTATGGTACTTCCACTCAAGTCATCATGAACTTACAGCCTCTTCACCCATCCTTACTGGTTTGAACCCAACCCACTCAATAAGGGTACAGCCACTAATTCCCTCCTCTCCCCAAAAAGTCATCCTTTATCTCAAGCACATTGTGATATTTCTCCAGATTCTGGCCTCATCCAGAGACTACCTGTATGGGACTTGCTCATCTCTGAGCTGCAGGCACATGAGCACTGGGCTGCTGGAAAACCTCAGCATGGTGTCAAAGTGGATTGAGGTCTCTGCTTCTGTCTGGCTTCTCAGGGTGGCTTGGAGGAAAGGAGCATCTAGTTCTGCCTGGAAATCAATGGCAAGGCTTCCCCTGCAGGAGAGAAACACATGGGTCTGGTCTCTGAGCAATGGCACCAAAAAAACCCACATAAACATCTGAATTTTAGGTCTGGTCATGGAAAAGGAATGTATAACCAGCATCCTGCCAGACTCCTGCTCAATGTGCCCACCAGGAAGGGCTGGACCCAGCAGGAGAAGAGCAGGAGGCTGTGGAAAGCTAAGAAGGCAAAGCATCCCTCATGTTGGGTACCCTGCATACCCAGAGCCAAGCAGTTTCCCATCTGCTGACCTTGTGTTGATGCTGGTTTTCAGTTCTTGCTCCCAAATGCTTAGGTCCATGTCAGCTGAGATGTCAAGCCCCAGACTGCCCTGGAATTTGATGGTCAGTTGGAGGCCAGATTGCAGAGGAATGACCTGGAAGATGGAGAAGACAGACTTTGCTGGGACTAGGCACAGCTCTTGGCTGAGTAGCTGATACTAGCAGTTACTTGGGGCTGTTGAGACTGCCTATCCCAACCCTGCAGCTTGCCTTGCATGGGAGGAACTTGAGCCACCTATATCCCATGGCAGAGCAAGCCATCCTACTACTTTATCAACCTCAAGAGACATCTGGCAGTGCCATCTTGCTCTTAGAGCTGTATCTTCCCTTAAACCCCACTGGCTCATGCTATGGGATTGACATGGAGACAGGTCACCCCATGGAGTACCTGGTGATGGTCCATAAGCAAGAGGTTCCCTCTGACCACACTGGTGGGTTCTGCACTGCTTAACAGCACCTTGGCCATTAAGTCTGTGTATCCCTGGAAGAAGACAATCGGCCGCAGCTGAACATCAAAGAAGATAGCAGACATCCCAGCCATGAGCTCTGGCTCCTCTTCCCCTTCTGAGATGTTTTCTCCTAGCATTGACTCCATCCCTTGTGCTTCAATAGTGACCTAAAACAGAAGCAGAGACTGAGCAAAGCTAGAGAGTGTTTCGTGCCCTGGAACATGGTGTGAGTTGCTATATTTGGCCAGCCCTTGGATGGGCATCATTTGAAGCAGGAGAAGAATGATGGAGAGAGCTGGATGGGGCATCAAAACTATCCCTGATCACTCTGCAGCAGCAGTGGAAGGGACCTTAGAGATCATCTAGTTCCAACCCCCCTGCCATGGGCAGGGACGCCACATGCACTAGACCAGGTCATCCAGGGCCACATCCAGCCTGGCCTTAAACACTGCCAGGGATGGGGCCTCCACAACCTCTCTGGGCAACCTGTTCCAGTGCCTCACTACCCTTTGGGTAAAGAACCCCCTTGTAATCTCCAGCCTAAACTTCTCCTCCTTCAGCTTGTTATATCCCTTGGGGTTTTTTTTGGGGGGAGGAGGGGTGGCTGGCTTCACATCAGTGACTGGGAAGGGCACATACTTACCTATTTCTGACACAGGGTACACTGAGTTCAGAGGTGAGGTCAAGCATGATAAGGAGGTTAGGACAGAACACAAATGGGGCAGTGGCACCACTGGGTTGGTGCTGGTGAATTCTACCCCCCCC
>VWZX01007188.1:152687-283116 GCA_013399015.1 Galbula dea
CTCTTCCTCAAGAGTCCACCCTCCAAAAACAGCAGGTCCAGCCCAAAGGTGGAAAGCAGGTCCTGGGTGACTGAAAGGCAGAGAGATGACCATAAGCATCCTCTGGAACATCTGGCACGTGTCCTTTTGTGAAGGACCCACCGAGAAGTGGTGAACCATCAATCCTCTGAAAGCAGCAGCAGGGGATGAAGGCTGACGAGTAAATATAGAGCTCATCTGTGTGCTGTGCAAGGCTGGGATCCAGGCAAGCAAATCCTCTCTGCCCAGTTGCCACCAAGTCAGTGCTCAGCAGGATGGATGGTTTCTTCAAAGGGTGAGAACTGGGAGATCACTGGATATGTCTAAGAGCAGGATCCTGAGAGCTCCTTGGTAATTTGTAAGCCTCCTCAAGAAACTGTATGGCTAATCCTGCAGAGCTGTCCCCTCTATGGTCAGGGTAGCTGACTTGCTAATGTTGGCCATCAAAGATGTGATAAAGCTAATTTAATCAGAGGGGAAAGCTTCTCTGCACCATCTCCTTCTGTTCTTGCCATAATGGAAGGATTTTGCATTGCAATGTTTCTCTTCCAGGGGTTGGCAGAGAAAGGTGTCTCAGGCCACCAGCTAGCTTTGGCTGGTGCTAGGAGACATGCTCAAAACCCTCACACTAAAAATTTGGGGCATTTCTATAAAGCTGAGGACTCTTCTGAAAGCTGCCTTTTCCCTTTTAATTGTTTGAGGGGGCTGTGGGATGAGTGTTCTCCATGATGTCACCTGTCAGAGGTCCTGAGAAAGAAGAGGAGATGCCAGCTTTTGAGAAGAAGTTGTAATTATTGATCCGTGGGTCTCTCATGATGTCCTTCATTATCTTCCTGGAAGCAAGAGGGGAAAAAGATATGTCAGCACTGAGGGGGCAGGAAGGGGAAATGTCAGTGGTCATCACAGAAGGGTACATAAAGAAGGTAATAATAATTTTTCAACCTTTTTCTTTCAGATGCCCAGAGAAGGGTGAGCAAAAAAATGATAAGGACGTGAGGAGATACAGGTTAGCCTGGAATTTCCCTCTCCTCTGGTTTATTAGGATAAACAAGTCAGGTAGTTTTATGCAGCTTTTGCTTGGCTCTGACAAATGTTAGTGCTGGGTTTATTTTGTGCAGATAGGAAGATTAATACAGTTGCAAACTGCTCTGGCCCTGTGAGCCAGAGCAAGGACTCTGCCAAAGCCATGAGCCTGGGTTCTACTGCCATGGGGCAGGACAATGAAGGATGCTGGGTTTTGGCTGGCTGAGTGTCATCTGCATTAGCAGCTCTGTTGTTTTCTTCCTCCAGGAGCTGGGATTTTCCAGGAATCCCCAATGCCAGCTCCAGGAAACAATGCTTGCATGCTTTAAAGGCATATTGGATCAAAAGGCACAGCTGGAGTGTGGGGGAGGGGAAAAAAGTGTTGGGAAAAATGCCTTTTTCCCCTATAGCCCCACCTTGTTGGGTGGTGGTCAGCATGCAGGCTGTTCTGGACCTTCAGCAGCAGAAACTTGGCCATCTCCATCTCCATCTCCTCAGTGGCCAGCAGGATGTTGATAACATCCATGGGTGAGGGATGGTTATCTAGGAGAATTTCAGCAGCAGCCAAGCGACAGGTTCTTTCATAGCTCTTCCTTTTCTCATGGAAAATCCTCCTCATTGCTCTTTTCACCTGAGGCAAGAGGGTGATGGAAACGGTGCTCTGAGGGTGGTGATGTGCAAATGGTGGCTCTTGCACCACCAATGGCTTTGCTTCCGATGGGAATCACAGAATCATTAGGGTTGGAAAGGAGCCTCAAGATCATCTAGTCCAACCGATAGCCTACACTACTCTTAGCCCTAAATCATCCCCTGAAGAAACACATCCATCCTCTTCTTAAAAACCTCCAGGGATGGTGACTCCACCACCTCCCTGGGCAGCCTATTCTAATATCTCACCACTCTTTCAGTAAAGAAATTCTTCCTAATATCTAATCTAAACCTACCCTGGCTCAGCTTAAGCCCATTCCCTCTAGTCCTGTCACTAGTCACAAGGGAGAAGAGGCCAACACCCGCCTCCCTAGAATGACCTTTCAGGTAGCAGAAGAGAGCAATAAGGTCTCCCCTCAGCCTCCTCTTCTCCAGGCTAAGCAACCCCAGCTCCCTAAGCCTCTCTTCATAAGGCCTGTTCTCCAGACCCCTGACTAGCTTAGCTGGCCTTCTCTGCACCCTCTCCAGCACCTCAATGTCCTTCCTATACTGTGGTGCCCAAAACTGCACACAGTACTCGAGGTGTGGCATCACCAGTGCCGAGTACAGTGGCAAGATCACCTCCCTGCTCCTGCTGCTCACACTATTCCTGATCCAAGCCAGGATGCCATTGACCTTCTTAGGCACCTGGGCACACTGCTGGCTCATGTTCAGCCAGCTGTCAATCAGCACCCCCAGGTCCTTCTCTGCTGGGGAGCTCTCCAGCCACTCCTCCCCAGAAGAGGAGCACCAAGGCCTGGCAGCTGCCTTGGGTACCTTGCTGGAGATGTGTTGAGCAGGGAATCGCCGTAGGGCAGAGATGGCTGCAGTGGCCACAATGCTGGGACCCTCCTCAGCATGATCCAGGAGGATGGGGATGGTTTCAGGGAGAGCTGCATTTCCCAGGGCCAGCAGGTAAATTGCCACCTTGGACTCCTCCTCAGCACCTCTTAGCCCGGCCAGGATAGTTTCCACTCCATGTTTCACCTCCTGCTTGAGGTTTGCAGAAGGAGGTAGAAGAGAATGAGAGTGTGGGGAGGGACAGGAGACATTTTGGGCACTGCTGGAGGAGGAGAGGATTAAAGAAGCATGGAGGTTTGTAGAGGACCCACCTGCAGCTGGCACAGCTTCTGCTGGCAGACCTTGCCTATCAGAGAGCCCAAGGCAACTATCCCAGTCTCCTGGACCTCAGGGGCCAGCTGTTTCCCATCCAACTTGTCCTGGGTGTCAGGAGAGGGGAATTAGGAAATAGGAACCAAAAAAATGAGGAAAAAGAGGAGGAGACTATTTTACCTCTTGTCTCAAATCACTTACCAAAAAAAGGAAGGAAAACCAAGTTCTTCCCTGCCTTGAAGGAGGCAATGCATGGTTTAACTGGATAAAATGCTGATTTTTGTGTTTGTTTTTCCCAGTGGCTTTTAATGAAACATTTATTAGCTGTAATGCACTGGCATAAAGCACTTTCTGCTGGATGATTTTTCCTCTGAGGAGTGTCTATGCCTATTGCCAGTGTCTCTTTCAAGCACATGAAATAATCCCATAAGCAGGAAGATAGATTTCTACAGAAACATGTTTTGACTTATTTTCTTCAGGAGAATATGCTTGCTACTCTCTCCTGGCTGAAACAAGCTGAATATCCATGCTGGGCTCTGGACCCTCAGGGAGGGAGAGTAATGTCTGTACTTACTAACACCAGATGGAGAAGTTCTTCTGAAGGTCGGGGAGAGAAAGCTGCTGCATAAAGAAACTTCTCCAGCAGGGATTTGGGCTTCTTGCTGAAATCCAGGAAGTCTGAGAGAGCTGCCAAGGATGCCACTGACTGGGCAGCCACTGCTGCCTCCACGATGAAGGGGCTGGGAGCAAGAAGAGGGAGGTCATAAGTGGCATAACCCAGTGACAGAGCTGGAGAAAAAACAAGGTACCCTGTGTAGTTCCTCATTTCCCTTGCTCTTTTCCATGCTTTCCTTTTGCTTTAAAACTCACAGGAGCTTCAATTCATGGGTTAAAAAATCCTCAAGAATTATAGAATGGTTTGGAAGGAACTTTAAAGATCATCTAACTCCACTCCCCCTGCCATGGGCAGGGACACTTCCCACTAGATCAAGATGCTCAAAGCCCTGTCCAACCTGACCTTGAACACAGCCAGGGATGGGGCATCTACAACCTCTCCAGGCAACCTGTTCCAATGTCTCATCACCCTCATCTAAGTCTCCCCTCTTACACTTTAAAGCCATTGCTCCTTGGCCTATCACTGCATGCACTTGTAAAAAGTGAAGTCTTACCAGAGTGGAGTAAAGAGGGAGAACCACCACCCTTGACCTGGTCATGCTTGGTTCTTGCTCTGAATTCACCTGGTCTAGTGTGTGTGGCATCCCCACCCATGGCAGGGGGGTTGGAACTAGATGATCTTTAAGGTCTCTTCCAACCCAAACCATTCTATGATTCTATGATGATTCTATGTCTAAGTGTGTCTCTGTATAGAGGAGCCTGACCCCAGTGTCCATATTATAGAATCACAGAATCACAGAATTGTTGGAAGAAGGGACCTTAAAGATCATCCAGTTCCAACCCCCCTGCCTGGCAGGGACACCATCCACTAGATCAGGTTACCCAGGGCCCCATCAAGCCTTGTCTTAAAAGCTTCCAGGGATGAGGCTTCCACAACCTCTCTGGGCAACCTGTTCCACTGTCTCACCACTCTCATAGTGAAGACAAAGGATGGATGCTACAGTCATGAGTGGATGGTGTGGAAATAATAGACCCCCAATGACATGTACAGAAAGCCTTGCTGGAGCATTCCCTTTGTTCCAAAGCCAGCAAACATCCCCTCATCTGCCCCAAAATAAAGAAAAAACCAACAACCCCCCCCCCCCCAAACCAGTGCTCTCCAACCCAATTCCCCCTCCAAAACCCCACCAAACCCACCCAACCAAAAAGCTATGCAGTGTTTGTACAGAGTTTGCATGAAGAAGAACAAAGAAGTATATTTGCAGTAGTCAGGACAGCAGCCTGGACCAGGCATGGTGACCCAGCACCAAATGACCTTAGATGCCAGGGCTAGGATTTGTCCTACATGCACAGAAACCCAATTTTGGCACCATGGCTCCTGGGGGGTCTCACAGCATCTCCTCAGGTGATGTCCTCAGTAGCTGCAGAACATCTGGCTTCTTGGCACTGCGCAGGATCTGGATCAACCTCTGGAACTGCCATGTGGTTGCTGCCTTTGAGGTGTCCATTGTGACTCTCTGGCTGTCAAAAGCCTTCAGATAGGCTCTCAGCTGGGGAGATGAGATTGGTTAGGTGGAGTTTAGGCTCTTTTAACCTTGATCCTGAATCATGGGATAATGTTTATACTCAGGAAATATTTAGGAGTGGGAGGAGCCCATGAATGTCATGCAGCTACCTGCAGGCATCTACTGCAGCCTCCCACCCCTGCTGCTGAGGACTTTTGATGGAAGGAAAATGCCCAATTTTTGTGGTAGGTGCCAGGAAGGAAAAGAGCAGGAGAACCTGTGAGTATCACTGGTGCCTGGAAGTCATTGCAATTCCAGTTTTCCTAGGTGAAAAGCCTGGAGGACTTGAGGAAGGAGAAATGACCTCTCCTTTGTCATCATTAGCCTGACCTGTGGTGGAAATGTTTCCTGACCTCAGACCTGTGATGAGTTTAACCTAACTGGATGTGCCAGCTATGCATAAGGTTACTTCTCCCATCACAGAGATGCAGCTATGGCTTGGGGGGGACATCAGGAGTCCTTCCACCATGGTTAGCAACATGAGGCAATATTTAGGAGAGCTAAGAGGTCAGGCTGTTGCTCTACACTGTTCCTGGCTCCACCTCCTGCCTTGACAGTGGTAACCAGCCCCTTCAAATGCACCCCCACAGTTTAACCCCCAAATCCTACAGTCTTCTCCTGCCTGCCTAGGTGCTTAGCTTGGAGAGATCATGCAGTGAGTTTTGGAGGTTGGTAGAGTCACTAACCGATGGGCAGTGGGTGCAGACCCTCCTGAAGGGCAGGCTGGTCATGTTCAGAGGCTGGTGCTGTCCTTCTCTGCCAGCCAGCATGTCCTCAAGCCTTTGTGTGGCCACCTCTGCTGGGCCAGGCATCAAAGGAGACACTAGCTGGAGCTGCTGGCTGTGGAAGAAGAAGAAGCCTCTGAAGCTCAGAGGCTGGTTGGGTTCATGCAGGTTTGGAGAAGGAGGAGGTATGGGGGGAAGTTATCAAAAGGTGACTGGTGTTCTCCTCATACCTTGCCCCCTTGCTGCAGCTTGTTCTCCTTGCTGCCTGCACCAGCCTGTGCCAGCTGAGCTGGCAGGAGGTTGGTGAAGACTTCAACAGATGTACCTTCCTCCTATGCCAAGCTGCCCAACTTGGGCAGTGGTAAGAGGACATCACTCACCTCGAACTGATTTTGATGGCGGTGGTGGACCTCAGGGCTGAAGACAGCAGGTGGCTTTCCTCTGCCAGCACTGAGTGCAGGAGGTTGTCTTTCACCAGGTACTGGCTTCTGCTGGTGGGCTGCCACTCCACTCCAAAAATCTGGAGAAATAAGGAGACAAAATGCAGCTTTTTCCCCTCTTCCACTCTCCCCAAGAGATTCCTCTCCTCTCTTGTAGCAACAAAAGAGCTTTCCAATCAGAAAGTTACCCTCTTCTCTTGCAAAATGTAGGGAAGGAAAATCCACAAGAGCCCAACCTCTTCCCACCAGGTGAGGACCATGTTGGGTGATAGACTGGGGACACCATGTGAATTTTCTTTTTCATTACAAGGTGGTGTTACCCTGGCTGAATGACAGAAGAAAAGGGGAGCAGAGAATATTCCTGCTTGGTGTTTGTGGTGCCTGGAGACTGCACACTGTAAGTAAATACATTACAAATAAATACAAAGCATTGCCTGCCCTTCAGGTCCACAACACTAGCTCCCAACACAGCTGCAAACTATGGGAAGAGCTATGGTCCTCAATGCCCAAACCTGCCCTGTCCTGATGAGTATCCCCAAGGACATCTCCAACTGAAAGAAGAAAGCTAAGCAACAGTGATTTCCACTGAGATCATGCCAAAAAAAAGAGCAAATGCTTGGCTTCCTTCCTTGCTGTGCTGGAAGGTGACCTTGGGGAAGTTCTCTGGATTTCTTTCTGATGCATTTGCTGGGCTTCACCTCTGCTTCATCTCCCAGCCCTGGGAAGGGGAGTGCTGCTGGAGTTAGGAGGTGTTATCAGAGTAGCTGGGCTTGCATGTGGCAGCTCTTGGGAAAGCAGAAGAGCTGAACCACGTGCAAGGGGGTGTTTTTTTGGGCAGCAAATGGCATGAGCAACAGTAATATAACTGTTTAAAGAGGTTTTAGGAGATTTTTTTTTTCCCATAGGCTTTCTAGCATTGTTATTATGCTGTCACAGCTATGGATACAGGTAAGGGCCAGAAAGCTGCCTAAATCCAGGCAAGAGGTTTATGGGAAAGCCTTTATTGTCAAAAAGGTGTGCTGTGCAGGCTTTGTTATTTCCATGGGCAAGTTGGTCATTATTCATACCACTGAAAGCTATTATTATATAAACAGTCAAGAATTTGACTGTCAGGTGTCAAGCCCCCAGACCAAAGCCTGTAGGGTCATTGTGCAATAATGTCTATTTTCATGTTGAATTCAGTATCATAGAATCAGAATGGTTTGGGTTGGAAAGGACCTTTAAAGTTCACCTAGTCCAACCCCTCCTGCACTAAGCAGGGACATCTGCAGCTAGATCAGGTTGCTCACAGCCTCCTGCAGCCTCACCTGGAATGGTTCCAGGGATGGGACATCTCCCACCTCTCTGGGCAACCTGGGCCAGTAATTCACCACCCTCATTGGAAAAAAAAAATCCCTCTATCTAGTCTAAATCTCTTTTTTTTTTAGTTTCAAACCATCTCCCCTTGTCCTGTCACAACAGGCCCAGCTAAAAAGTCTGTCCCCATCTTTCTTATAGGTCCCCTTTAAGCACTGGAAGGCTGCCATACCAACAGTAGGTTTGACAGCATCCTGGTTGCCTTAAGGACCATCAGAAAGGTGCAGGGACAGGAAACTAATGCCACCTTCATCTTCATGCTGACTGATGCTTCTTTTCTTCTCATTTAGTCTAAAACCATCCCCCCTTGTCCTGTCACAACAAGCCCTGCTAAAAAAAAACATTCCCATTTTAATTCTAGGACCCTTTAAGCACTGGAAGTCTGCAAGAAGGTCTCCCTGAAGCCTTCTCTTCTCCAGACTGAACAACCCCAACTCTCTCAGCCTGTCCTCACAGTAGAGGGGTTCCAGGTCATTTTTTATGGCCTCCTCTGGCCCTGCTCCAGTGGATTTCATATACTTCAGAAACTCTATTGATATTAATCCTGGCAGGTACAATTGCATTAAAACCCATGGAATTTCATCTATTTATGTTAGGCCTGAACATGGGCTTTAAGTAAAACAAGCAGTGCTCTTTCCTCCTGTCCCTTCTCAACCTAGTCCCTAATCCAGAAAACATTTCTGTCTTCACCTTCCCAAGCACAATTAGTAGACAGGTCAGAAGTGATAACAAATTTGGGGATGGGATGACCCAGGACATCTTAAGGAAGAACTTCTTTTCTTTGAGGGTGCCAGAGCCCTGGCACAGACTGCCCAGAGAGGTGGTGGAGTCTCCTTCTCTGGAGAGATTCCAAACCCTGAATTGAAGAGCTAGAGTTCCATCCCAGGCTGGTGCAGTAGGCTGAAGCCAGCTGGGAGTGGGACTCACAGCCCACCTGCAGGAAGATTTTGGGCACAGCCCTGCTGTACTTGATGTAAGTTGGCCCCAGCACTGCAAGAGCAATCAACTTGCTTTGTTTATGGAGGTGAATCCAGACTCTGCCTTTGTGCAGCTGAGAAGATCTTTTGTCTTCACAATGGAGTGGTTGGACACAGCATAGGTGACTTGGCAGCTCCCAGAGGTGTCCTCCTGAAACACAAATATAAGTAACAATGGTTAAGGGTGATTTGCTTTAGTTGAGCCTGAATAAAATAAGGTGTAGAGGTCAGACACAAAGGACAAAGTAATAAATAGAAAAAGAATAAAATATTTAGAAACCAGGCCATATTTGGGTATGTTGGATAGCTCCAAGTTCACCTAGGCAGCATCTTTGTGCCTGCATTTTGGGTTTTGAGGTTCTTGAATGCTATTCACAGGTCACTTTAGCATCAGCTGAGCTCTGGAAGGAGCCATGTGCCAGCTGCTGGCTGGGCTGGGCAAAGCAAATCCCACTTGGCAGAAATTCTTGTATTTTCTCCACTTTTTTCTACTGTCCAGGGAAAGACAATGATTTTGTAGCATGTTCATTCCTGAAAATGATCTACAGATTATTCTATTTAAAATCTCTTGTCTTCCCAATAGTCATCCTTGCTCACAGCCCAGGTTGCCCAGAGAGGTAGGAGAAACCCCATCCCTGGAAGCATTCCAGGTGAGGTTGTCTGGGGCTGTGAGCTAAAGATGCCTCTGCTCAGTGCAGGAGGTTGGAATAGATGACTTTTAAAAGTCCCTTCCAACCTAAATGATTCCTCTTGAAGCCTGTGGGCTGCCTGTGCTTCAGGGCTTGCTCTTCTGCTGCAGCATGGTCCTTGGCTTTTGGGCAGGATCTGTCTCTGGCTCTGCACCTACCTCCACTATGGTGCCAGCATGTGGCTGGAACTGGAGCAGACTGACAATGCCTCTCTTCAGGTTCGAGATCAGGATGCTTTCTGCTTCATTCCCATAGAAGGTGTTGACCTGAGGGGGCAAGAGGTGGTGTCTGCCTGTGGAGATGGCTCTGGGGGCCCTGCAGGCTCTCTGCTGCCTGAAAGGCATTTCCCCTGCAACCTAAAAAACACCCTGTAGGTACCTGAAGATTTTTCATAAGGAGGACCTTATCCCTTAATACCATGAGCTTTGTGGATGCATGCCCACAAAATTTCCTCCTTTTTTCCCCCTTCCCCACCTGGTTTTCCAGATCCTTAGAGGAGAAGGTCAGGAAGGACCATGGTTAGAACTAAGCCCTTTTAAGACAGGATGCTGCAGCTCCAGCTGAGCCTGCAGCTCCTTTGGAGAATACTGAATCCATGGGAGATGATTCTGTATATTCCTACATTTGTCCCTGTGTCTGATTCCCTGTGCTTTGATATGAAATCAGAGGTGGAGCAGGGGGTTCATATGGACTTTGTAGCCAGAAAAATTTGGGATGTGTGCAGGCATGCTCTGAGGTGGGCATGAGGAAGCCCAGGATGTGTCCAGCTGACCTTCCCGCTGCTCCAGGAGATGAACACTGGCTGTTGGAGCTCTGCCAGTGCCTCCTGGCTCAGTGTAATATCTGTAGAAGGACCTCCAGTGCTGTCCTGGCTTCTCTCCTCTTCTAGCTTCTGTTGGGCTTTCAGGTCATGGATCTATGACAGCAGAAGATGGTGATAAGAACATCTGCTTTAAGACTGCAGTGCATTTTACCTTCAGGTGATGGCCTCTTGGTTGCAGAGGTCATTTTTCAGGTGGCTTGGGCTAGAAATGGAAGGGGATAAGGGAAAGACAACATCACTGCCCTTAGTAGTACCTGGCTGCAATGGCTTTACCACCTCACTCACCTGCACTTGGAGCAGCTCTTTCCCACTTTGGTCCCTCCAGAGCTGGTGCAGCTGCACCAAGGCCTCAGCCCTCAGGCAGGCTCCTCGTGGGGATTGTGTGGCTGCATGGGACATCTGGACATCCAGGGAATAGTGATACTGGTACAGGGTCCCAGGCTGGAAAGAAAGTGGCTGCAAATCCCCTAAGGAAAGATGCAATGGTTGTATGGTTGTAGGCTTCTGCAGTCAGCATTCTCCAGCCTAGAGAGGAGTTGGACTCACAAGGATGCTTCTGACCTGCATCCTGCCAAGCAGTAGATATAGTTGACATGAAGGTTTTAATGGGAAATGATTTGTGCCTGCAGTTGGATATTTGGGGGTTCTCAGGGTGGTGACTAATCCCTGCTTGCCTTTCCAGTCTTGTCTTAGGATGGCTAGAGTCAGTGCCCCCCTTGGAACCTTCAGGACTTTTTGGAAGTGCCAGAAAAATTAATCTTGAAGCCAAGTTCCTGAGTGTATGCCCATGAACAGGAGGGGTATCTTGAAGGGTCCTTTCATCATTCTGCATTGACTGGGACAAGGCTAGCATTTTTATTGAGGGGAGAAGAGAGGCCATGGTCTTCATATCCTGAGTTTCCCATCAGAACTGTTAATTCTTAAAGCCCTGACTTCATGTTGGGGCAAAATGAAGTTGATGGGGCAGCTTTAGATCAAAACTCCTTGCTTTCATCTTATTGATTTAGAATTAGGGAGGTGGTTCTCCCCCTCTACTCTGCTCTCATGAGACCCCACCTGGAATATTGCATCCAGTTCTGGAGCCCCTTTTCCAAGAGGGATATGGGGGTGCTGCAGCAAGCCCAGAGAAGGGCCAGGAGAATGATCAGAGGACTGGAGCACCTCTCCTATGAGGACAGACTGAGAGAGTTGGGGTTGTTCAGTCTGGAGAAGAGAAGGCTCCAAGGAGACCTTCTTGTGGCCTTCTAGTATCTGAAGGGGGCTACAAGAAAGCTGGGGAGGGACTTTTTAGGAGGTCAGGTAGTGATAGAACCAGGGGAAATGGGTGTAAGCTAGAGGAGGGTAGATTTAGTTTGGATATTAGGAGGAAGCTCTTCACTGTTAGGGTGGTTAGACAGTGGAACAGGTTGCCCAGAGAGGTTGCGGAAGCCTCATCCCTGGAAGCTTTTAAGACAAGGCTGGATGGGTCCCTGGGCAACCTGATCTAGTGGGAGGTGTCCCTGCCAGGCAGAGGGGTTGGAACTAGATGGTCTTCAAGGTGCCTTCCAACTCTTGCCATTCTATAATTGTTTGTAGCCTCTTCTTCAGGTCCAAATAAGATAGCAGAGGGGAGGGTTGCCTTTGCCTTGACATAACCAGTCTCATCTACTGTCTGAAGTCACTTGACATTCTCCTGCAAATCTGATGCACTTGCTGGGCTTCTGAAATGTTCTATAGTTTCCCTGCTATTTTTTTTTTATGATGGTAAATGAATTGGTGGAAATCCTATTCATTCCCTGGGGCTTTCCTCCAGGAGTCAGACTGAAGAGTTTTTGTATTACTCCACTGTGTGCAGTTGAAAAAGCTTCAGCTCTCTGGTGGTTTTTCCTCACCCCCCCCAGAAAGGACTTCCACCATCCCAAAACATTTCCCCACCTTGGAGAGATTCTCAGACCATTTGGAGTTGTGGCAATAACTGTTCCCTCCCTGGTCAGAGACTGGGGAGAGATGCTGTGAGCCCTGGGATGAGAATCCCATCTCTTAGGGCATCTGAACCCAAAACAACTCAAAGTCTCTTACCTTTTACTGTGCTCAGGAAGGAAAACCAAAGCAGGCAAACACATCCCCAAACCGCCTGTGGATTCATGGTGTGCTCTGGGAACTGGGGAAGGAAGAGGGGGTTGGGAGAGGGGATTAAACAACAAAAGTGGGCACGATTTGCAGCGTCAGGCGATGCGACCTGACCTTCTCCCTATCCCCGCCTTGCGCAGCCAAAGAAAAGCAAATCATTAAACTTTTGCACCAACCCTCAGCAGGCACGGAGGGTTTGGAAATGAGCTGAGCTTTGTCAAAGAGCCGGTGGGAGGCGGGGTAGGGGTAAGCTGCTACAAAAAGAGCTGCCAGAAGCATTGCAGGGCGGGGGGAGAAAGGGCCAGTTTGCCTGGGGAGGGGAAGGGGATGCTCCAAAGACTGCTTTATCCCTTGGTCAAGCATCTCTTCCCAGCAGATAAACGGGAGAAAATGTTGCTTTCAAAAGCAAAGATCTAGAAGAGGGGAAGGAGAAAAACTGTTTTCCCATGCTTTTAGTTAGAGACTGGGATTTGCAGCCCAAAAGGCTCAAGTTACTTAAAGGGCCAGGCTGGAAGAGTATGGTGAGAGCCTGTCCACTGGATCCTGGACTCTGTAACCCCTAAAAACAGCCTGGGAAGTGGTTTAGGATACTTTGCTGGTTGTGCTCCAAGCAGCCTGCTAACCCCTTGGGTCACCAACTGTGCAGTCTTTCTCCCCATTAATGAACTTTCTGATTGCTGAGTTTGATTGGTTCCTAAAGACTCTCTATAGACTGCAAAGGGCCAAAGTCCCTCTGAGGTGGTGATGTGGCTTAGGGTCTTGTGAAGTCTTTTTGCCAAAGAGAGGGAGAGAGCAGGTCACATCACAGTCTTCTTGTATAGGGACCTGAGAGGCAGGAATGGCATTATGGAAAGAGTCTGCATGTTGCAGTGGGACCAAAATCCAACAGGTTAGGTGTTGTGGTGTTTTCAAGAGCATGTCTTCCAGCACTGCATCACCACTGGGCTTTCAGGTCACTGCTGTCATCTAAAAAGCAGAGTAGTACCTGGGGAAAGTTCAGCTGTAGGTTTTCCATATGTGTTGTCTTCATTTGGTCCTCTGATGATATTTATGGACAAATGTCCCACATTTAGATTGAAGCTTTTTCTTCTTTTTATTATTGTCTTTCTTGCTGGTCTGTCAGCTTTTCATTCCACAATTTCCTTTTGAGTGATGACCATTGGGGCTATCCTTGAGTTGGCTGCTCAAAATGTACCCACAGTGTGACACCGTTATCTGGGAGACTCATAGAATACTCAGATCTTGAAGGGACTCACAAGGATCATCTAGTCCTGCTCCTAAGCCTGTGCAGGACACCCCAAGAATCACATCATGTGCCTGAGAGTGATGTCCAAGCACTTCTTGAACTCCATCAGGCTTGGTGCTGAGACCACTTCCCTGGGGAGGCTGTTCCAGAGCCCAACCACCCTCTGGGTGAAAAACCTTTTGCTAATCTCTAGCCTGAACCTTCCCTGACTCAACTTCCTCCTGTTTCCCCTAGTCCTATCACTGTCCACTAGAGTGAGAAGATCAGACCCTGCCCCTCTGCTACCCCTGGTGAGGATGTTGGAAGACAGCAGTGAGGTCTCCCCTCAGCCTCCTCTTCTCCAGGCTGAACAAACCAAGTGACCTCAGCCATTCCTCATGAGGTTTTCCCTCCAGACCCTTCACCATCTTTGCAGCCCTCCTCTGGGCACTCTCCAACAGCTTCATGTCTTTCCTATCTTGTGGAGCCCCAGACTGCACCCAGTACTCAAGGTGCAGCCACAACAGTGCAGAGTAGAGCAGGACAATCTCTTCTCTGACCAGCTGGCAATGCTGTTCTTGATGCACCCCAGAACACAGTTGGCCTCTTGGCTGCCAGGGCACACTGCTGACTCATAGTCAGTGTGCCATCAACCAGGACCCCCCAGGTCCCTTTCTGCAGCTCTGCTGTTCAGCCTCTCATTCCCCAGTCTATATACAGATCTGGGGTTGTCCTGTCCCAAGTGCAGAATCTGACACTTGCCCTTGTTAAAATTCATGCCTTTGGTGATTGCCCAGCACTCTAATTTCTCAAACAGAACTGGGATGCTGACCCCCTCCAGTCCTCATGCTCTACATGTTCCTCACCCCATTGGCTGGCTGGCTTCCTAATCACCACAGAGGAGTCTGGCTGCAGGACCTAACACAGCAGGTCCAAAACCCATAAGTAGAGCAGAGCAGGGACAGACAGTATAACCAGGTCACCATGCCCCAGGGTCAGAAAGGCACATGAGGACCTTGCCATTGAGATATGACAGTCAGGGTGGACTTTGACAAAGGGTGGTCAACCTGTCCAGAGTCTGAACTTGCCTAGCTGAAAGTAGAATGGAGGCAACTGGGGCTGTTGCTTCAAAGCCCATCAACTGCAAGCCTCAACCCATGGCTGGTTTGGGGGGATTTTCAGGTGCAGATTCTCATTAAAAATGTTTAGTGGAAGTAAGGTGAGACCTTATTGAGGCCTTTCAATGGTTAAAGGAGGTCTACAGGAAAGATGGGGGCAGTCTTTTTAGCAGGACCTGTTGCTACAGGACAAGGGCTGATGGTTTGAAACTAAAAGAGGGGCATTTAGATGAGATAGAAGGAAGATTTCTTTTTTTCCAATGAGGGTGGTGAATTACTGGCCCAGGTTGCCCAGAGAGGTGGTGGATGTTCCATCCCTGAAACCATTCCAGGTGAGGTTGCAGGAGGCTGTGAGGAACCACATCTAGTTGCAGATGTCCCTGCTAACTGCAGGGGGTTTGGACTGGGTGAACTTTAAAGGTCCCTTTCAACCCAAACCTGTCTGATTTTCTGATTCAAACAGTCCTTATTCAAGGGGAATACCAGTACTAGTGGCCAGTCTCTAGGCTTGGAGGCTAGAGTTTGAACTGAGGAGGTTGCTGCAGCACCTGAGAGATCTCTCAGTATAGTTCTTGCCTAGCCTAGGGAGTTTCCAGCTCTGTTTCCAGCATCTGATCACCCTGGGGTAGATGAGATGATGGAAGGAAAGATTCCCTAAGGGCTTTGTTCCTTTCCCATTTTTGTATGTGATCTTTAGTTATACACCCACTCCAGCCTCTTTCTATTCAGGAGTTTTTAGGAAAGACCTGACAGCAAGTAGGAAAAAACCCAAAGCCACAGAGATAGCTTGAGGTGGGGAGTGGAGAGCAGGAGATAACAAAAAGTACATTACAGTCTTTGGGGGTAAATCTTTATAGGCTGACTCAGTGCAAAAGAGCAAAGGATGCAGACTGCACCTCCAGAGCAGGAGAAGAGTCACTCTCCCAAGGGACACCATGGCTGTTGCTAACCATGACATCCCAGAGCAGTTCCCCTTAGCAGTGTGAGTGATTCATCACAGAGCAAACTGCTGAGGGAATCAGGGGATGCTCTATGCCTTGGTAACCTCAAAGTCAGAAGGAAAGCTTTGCTTGAAGACATTCAGCAACACAAGAACAACCAGGCAAAACCCTTCAGTGTTGCTTCACACAGCAGATGATGTGTTCTAATAAGCTAGAGTGGCTTTACATCCTGTTCAGTGCCATTCATCTTTTCTTCTTTGACCAGAAGCTTCTGAAAGCAGGTCTCACTGTCTGCCTGTCCATCTACCACAGCCACCTCAGTTCCAGCTCTTTTCTAGATACTCCAGTTTCTTTTCTTCACCAGGAGCTCCTGCTGCTGGAGGGGGAGGACAGCTTGCCCTTCATCAAGCCTTGTGTTGGCTTTGCTCCTCATTTTCAGAGGTCTCCCCTTCCAGCTTCTGCTTGAGTTCCTTGACTCCATGCCCATGGTGCTCTCCCATGGGCCTCCTTGGCTTTTGTCTGCAGCCATTGGTAAATTCTGGTTCACTCTCTGGAGTTTGAAATGGGGACAGTGTCAGCTCAGCTGTGTGCTGAGGCAGGACCAGGCTCCTGACTCAAGAAGGGAAAAATTGCAGCATCAAACCTGTTCTTGGTTTGGCTCAAGCTCCATTGTTTCTGTTACTGGAGGTCTTGACTTTGAGTGGTGAAAGCAGGTTTCCAGGGGTGCAGGGAAGGGGCTCACAGGGCTCCAGAGACAAAGGATTTGAAGATGATCAAGGGAACCAGCTTTCATGGGCTCAGGATTTTGGATGGGAATCCTCAAAGCTTGGGCTGGGGAGCAGGATTCCTCCACCTATGCCTCTCACCCTCAGTGAGCTGCTCTTTTAAATCTTCTTTCTCCCAGGTTGATTCCCAACTACCCTTGAAGTCCTGACAAGACCCTAAACCCCAGGACTTAAGCAGCCTCTGACTGATTTTAATTCAGTTTTTTCCTCTTTGTTGCATCCTCTCTTTCTTTCTTCCCTTCTAAGTGACCTTCAGCCACCTAGCTCCCCATCATGCTCACCCAGAACCTTTTCTTGCTTTCACACCTCCCTTTTTTTGCCACTACAGCAACAGAGAAAGCCCTGACTCTGCCAACAAGCTCCCTCAGTTCTTCCCTCTAAGAGTAAAGAGAAAAACTGAAGGTGTGTGAGAAGTTCCCACAGAATTGTACCAGTGGCACTGAGTGGAGAGATCTCTTATTCTTCACCTTCCTCTGTCACATGCTGTCACATCCCCAAGCTGGTGCCACATCAGAGCTGGGGATGGAAGGAGAAGCTTCTATCTGATGCCCTACCATGGATGGGGGAAACCAAACTCTCACCTTGCTAGAGGAAGAGGTGGGTAGAAGACCACTTGAGTGGAGTGGTTCTAATCAGATTGCTGTCTCTGCCACACAGTGGAAGACAAGTGACACCTCTGATGTCTTTCAGTGGTTCAGAGCCATTTTAGCTCTGAAAAGTTACCAGGTGGAGAAAAGGACCTGGTAGCTCCTGATTTTGCTGTTACAGCCACGTGTTTCATGTGTAAAGTCCATGTTCTCCCCCAGGGTGATCACTGATGGGTTCTTTGGTCATGCAGCAGCTGAGCTGCCATCCAGCAAAGGTCACTAACAACTCTTCAAAGGCAGGTGTTGGAGTACCAGATGGAGAAACTGAACTGTCCATTCTCTGTCTAACCTATCTCTCTTTTAAGGTAGGACCACGAGTTGCTTCTCTTCTCCAGGCTGGAGGTGACTCCTTCATGGGAAACCACTGAGACAATAGAGAAAACTTGAGGGAGTGTCTTCTGCAGCCTCTTGGAGCTCCTTGGGAGCTTCTTCCAGAAGCATGTAGCACTTTATTAGAGTAATTAGAGGTAAATGCAGCCATGCAACAGTTTCTGAACACTTACTCATTCAGGTGTGCCTGGTGGGTGTTTCCTTAGTGCTTTCCTAATTCACAGAACCATAGAAGCATTTAGGTTGGAAAAGATCATGGACTCTAACCATTATAAGCCAAATTCTTGCACTCAGAAACCTGTGGAGACTCTCTTCCTGCTAAAAGCCATGCTTTAACATAGATTTTGGTAGATGGGAAGGAGGAGCTATGGTGTTTGTATAGGACCTACTGGCCAGGAGGTTCCATGGGACCAGCTGTACCATCTTAATGGCCCTCAGGAGTTTCACCTGGGGCCTCCACCCACACCCATGAGCTCAGAAACTTACTTGAAGAAACTCTGCCTCCAGATAGAATGGATTTTTTAGCTTGTACTGTGTTTTTGGTTTTGTTCTCTGTCTGCTCCATATTTAGTGTTCCTGGATAGACCTAAAGCTGCTTGATGCCCTTGGAGCTTTTTATGAGCATGCAGCCTCAGATGCCTCTGGACAAACCCTGTTGGTGAGGGCACTGCCAACACTGGTTTAGCGTAGCTCATCCCCCAGCATTGTTTGGGGCTATGGATCCTCCAAGCAGCTGTTATAATCTCCAAACTTCTACTTCTTCCTACTCCTTCCCCTTGTGTGGGTCTCTGAGGTAGGTGTTGTTCATCCTGTGACTTGACTGGGCAATAATGTTTTGTTGGGCCATGTCTGAGCCAATATTTGAGCACTTGAGGCTCATAATAAAAGTGTACTGAGGTAATAGGAGCATTACTGTGCAAGTTTCTTCTTTTTTTTCTACAAGGCAAAGAGTTTAGGAGATGATAGTGAGGTGGGAGTGGTCTGTTGTCATACTCTTGTCTGAGCTGGAAGGGACCCACTTGGATCATCGAGTGTTCTCCCAAATAACAAGTGATAGGACAAAAGGAAACTGCTTCAAGTTGTGCCAGGGGAGATTTAGGTTGAATATTAAGAAATATTTCTTCCCTGGAGAGGCTGTGAAGCCCTGGAAGAGGCTGCCCAGGGCAGTGGTGGAGTCCCTACCTTTGGAGGAAACCTGTAGGTGTGGTGCTGAGGGGTGTGGTTTAGTTGTGACCTGGCTGTGCTGGGTTAATGATTGGACTAAATGATCTTAAAGATCTTCTCCCACCCATAATGATTCTACAGCTCTATGATTTATTCCTGCAAAGCAGCCCATCACTTGCAAGTGAAGCAAAGTATCTGACCAGTACTGGTGTTACCTGTTGGAAAAAAACAAACAAGATTTAAAAGCAAGTGGAAAAAAAACCCCTCAAAACACACTCAGGTAGCACCCGGAAATATTGGGCTTTAAAGACTTGGAGCTATTTTATTGGTGAATCTGCATTCTTTTCTTATACAGCTTTGGTCTTGGCCCAGCCCTTTTTAAAGAGAGCTCCCATCAGCTGGGTCTGGGCAGGCAGAAGTGCTCTCTCTTCCCAGCCAGTTTATTAGGCAATTGCTACCCAGGTGGAGGAAAGCAGTCACCATCAGTGATGAGCCTCTTAAAAGATGTATCAAAAGCTACTTTCTGCCAGTCCTGCAGAGAGCCTTGCAAGTCTTCTGTGTCCCCTCCCCCTGTTTGCAAGGTATTGTCTTGCTTTATTGTGCACTTTGTGCTTTATTATTTGGAGGTTGCTAGGCTGCATTTCTCAGGGAAGCAGCAGAGGCTGCCTCCTTTTTTTTTTTGTCTTCTTTGGTTCTCCCTCCTGCTGCCTGAACAGGCTGGGAAATAACCAAGCCTGGGCTTGGCTCCTTATAAACTGCTGGTTCCTCATGGTAGTTCAGGGGGTGTGTGTGTGGGGTCACTAGATAAGGTTGGGATAGGGAGAGCCTGGGCACAGCCAAGTGCTAGGAGTTGGGTTTAATTCACAATCTGAGGTCTCCCAAGGCCTGAGAAGCTGAAGAAAAGGCTTTGTGTTAATGCACAATGATATTTTGTGCAGTTGAGGGGAAAATAAGGCTAGGATCAACTTCAAGAGGTCACCCAACCCATTTCCCTTTGGCTGCCTTTACCACAGTGAATGACTGTCTGACCTCCTCATAAAGGGCCTCTGCTGATGAAAGATTCTTAGCTCCTATAGTGAATTCATCCCACCACTTTACTGCTATCCAGATGTCTTCTCTTGCTGCAATTTTACCCTATTACTTCTAACCCTAGCCCCAGCTGATATATAGAGAGTTGTTTCTTTACTTCTTTATGAGAGGAATCTGAAGATACCTTGGCTGCAACTTATTTCCTTCCCCTCTCACCTTGCAGGTTCTGTTTTCCAGCCCCCTATAAGCCCTTGATAATCAACTGAACCAGAGGGACTCATTCCTAAGTTAGGGCTCTGCTATATGCTTGTTTTTCTACCTTCTTGGAACTGTGAATGAAAGTCTGGGCTTTGAGGAGCTTATTCTGCTCCTTTTGGTCAAGCATCCAACCCTCCAGTTATTGTCATCTCCCTCTGCTGCCTTTGTTTTGGGTGTTGGCACTGATAAGGGCTTCCCTGGGCAAATGCAAAGCACTTACTGAAATTAAAAATAGCCAGGGAAACTATTCCTTTTTGTTTTTATGCTTTCTACAAGTCCTGGAAATGTGACTGTATTGGTTAAAAACCAGAACAAGTAGGGTTGCCCCCTCCAGCCCCCCCCAAGATGTTCCATCTTCTTTAGGCATGGTTTGTTAGTTTGTAATCTCAACAATTAATTGCTAGGGAAACCTTTCTGATCTTGTCAATTGGCAATGCAGCTGCTGCTTAATTTAGTTTTAAAATAGGTTTATAAGTCAGGCTCTGCCTATGCTATTGATTTGTATTCAGTTGATTTGCAGAGGAAGACATAAGTTGAGCTTAGTGTGCTGTAGGTGTAAAATCCTGAAGCATGATCCACTCCAAGCAAAATTAAGTCAGCAGCTAATGCTCAGAACTTGGAGACCTAGGGGCATAACTGCAGAGGGACTTAGGTCCCTTCTGCAGGTCAGGTGGTGGAGTGTCATCAGCCTGCAGCCAGATCAGTTCTGATTCTCCTTAAATTCAGTGTAAAAATAAAAAAAAAAAGAGGATTCTTAGAGATGCTTCAAGTGAAAGAAGAGCACAGAAACAGATTGGAGCATTGCTGGCATAATAATTGGTATTTTATTGTTCCTCTTTCTTTTTAAGAAAAAATATCTATGCACAACATTAACTTTTTAACACAGTTTTAGGAGAAACTATAGAAAAATCTGACAATCTGGCTGCTGATTCCTCTGTTTAGTTTTAGTGGCTTGTTTTGTTCATTAGCATGTCTTATTCTTGTTTGTCACCATGTAGTTTCCTGAACCCACCAAACTTTAAGACAGTCAAGAGCCTTGTTCTGCCTGAGAGAAATTGGTGGGCTTTTTTTATGACCTAGTCATGCATTTTAGTAAATCTTTAGAACTTTGTGCACCTTTCCAGCTCTGGGAGCAGGTGCTCACTTCTTACTTTGATTGATGTCAGGGGAATAGGTTGCTCTTGAGTGAGATTTGCCCTGAGCTCCTCAACTCTGTGGGTGCCTTTCTGCAAATGCTGGGAGTCATTTTGTGGCATCTAGTCCCTTAGACCTAACAGGAAGATGCTGAGATTGAGCTTGCAGAAATATGAGTATCCAGAGCTCATGGAAAGCTTCATGTCAGTGCACATTTAAGTCTTATCTGGCTGTAAAGTTTTCAGTGTACATGGTGCCATCAGCAATGCTTTTGTTTACATACTGGGATGTATCTATCATGCTCCCCTTTGTGCTTGGTGTCAGACTACTTTGCTGAGCATCCTGATGTCAAACCCAAGGTATTCTATTTACCAGGAGGACAGAAGCTGGCTGGATATGAGAGCAGGCTCCATTAATGTGCCCAAAATTGGCCAGAAAAGCCAATGCTGGTATCATTTTCTAGTTGCTCCAAATCTCTTCAGCCACCAAGAACATCACTCTGACACCTGTGTCTTGTTACCCATCCAACCACTGCTGCACTCTGGTGTTGGACACAGCTCTGAGAGAGACAGAACTTAGATTTAAAAGGGTGCTTAAGTGCAGCTGAAGGATCTTGTGTCTTGTTTTGGAAGAGATGTGTGAGTTAAGAGGCTAGGCCAGCATTTGCTGCTTTTTATTTCCATTTTTACAATTAAACAGGAGTTGACAAGATGGACAAGGAAGCTATGACTTAGGAGCTTGTTAGACAGCAACCTTTGAGCTTGTTGAGTGATTTAAAGAACAGTAGGGTATGAAGACTCTTTTCCAGGGCAAGATTAATCAATAACAACATGCTCACTGCCATAAAAGTCACTTCCTAAAAGCAATTTCTTCTGCACTGAGATGCAGGAGCTATAGTGTTTGACAAAGCCCTTGCAAATGGTGAAGGATATTCCTGTCTGATTTCTCTTTCTTGATGTGCCAGCAAGAGCTATCACTAAGGGAGTGCTTTTTAATTGTGTGATCTGCTGCAGTTTTGGAGGGGAAACAGTCTAGACAAGAATTAACTATTTAATCTACGTTGCCTTTTTCCTCTCTGTGTAAGGCCTGGGCATTGTGTTGGGGAGTGGAGCCACTAGAATTTCTGGGCTGTATTTTGGGGCTTTGAGCTTGTGGGCTTTCTCTTTTTTGAAGAGGTTGGCAATGGAGACTTAGCTCCATCTATGGCCGAAAGAGGGAGAGACACTTTCTTTCAGGGGGTCTCTTCCCAGATTACACTTTTCCAGAGGTAGGTTTTCTCTGTTTAGTAGCTGAAGTCTTGCCTCTTCCTAAAACTGTGATGTAGTTGTCACTCGAGGTGGTGTCTTTGAAGTGTACGAGCTGGGAATTGAATTGTATGCTGGGGCCAGTACACCTAACTATAGTGGAGTTACATCTACTATAGTGGTGCACTAGAGGTACAAAACCATTTGGAAATCACAAAATCAGTCTGTTGGGGTTTAAAGGGACCTCTGAAGATCATCTAGTCCAACCCCTCTGTTCAAGCAGGTGCACCCAGAGCAGATTGCCCAGGATCACTTCCAGGTGGGTTTGGAATACCTCCAGAGAAGGAGACTCCACAGCCTCTCTGGGCAGTCTGTGCCAGTGCTCTGGCACCTCAATTGGGAAAACATTTTGTCTTGCATTCACATGGAATCTCCTATTCTTCAGCTTGCAACCATTGCCCCTTGTCTTGTCACTGGGCTTCACTGAGAAGTCCCTGACCCCATCCTCCTGACACCCACCCTTCACATATTTAAAAGCATAGATGAGGTCACCCCTTAGCCTCCTCTTCTCCAAGCTACAGAGACCCAGCTCCCTCAGCCTTTCCTCATCAGGAAGATGTTCCACTCCCTTCATCATCTTGGTGGCTCTGTGCTGGCCTCTTTCAAGCAGTTCCCTTTTGCCTTGCAAAATGCTGAAGTTTCCACCTTGAAGGGAGAGGTTATTGCCTCTTTTTTTTTTTTTTTTCCCATGCCTCCAAAGTGAGGGTAGAAAGCTTTCCACTGACAATGAGGCCTGATGAAATCGGTGAGAAACCAATTGCAACACTGAAAGATCAAGCTGAAATTTCAAATATTACTACAGCCACTCTGAAGCCAGGACCACGAGGTACTTGTTGCAGCAATCCAAATGGAGTTGGAAAGGTGCCTCTGGCAGGGAGCAGTGCTTCCACGTAGTCCTTGGCAAGCAGGCTTTGCTCTGAATTCAAACAGCTGCTGCTGGAAAGGTCTTAAAAGCTGCCTCAGTTGTGGTCTAATTGTCTGGTAGAAGCTTGTTATTGATTTCCAGCCTGGACTGAACTTATTCTACCCATGGAGTGGTAAAAAGCTTATATCAAGTATTTAAATGTTTATGGGGCTGCTTCAGTCCAATGTTTAAACTATTGCCATTACCCAGGGAATTTAATCTTCTTGATTTTACAAGTCTGGTTTATTTTTAAAGTTTATTTTGCAGCTCCTGAGAGTAATGTTTGGGGAAGAAAACCCTTGAGTTTTCTGGTGTGATGCTAATATGCTGCCTGGATGGCTGACCACAGTCAGTGTGCAGCAGGATGTGATAATCCCTGGAACTGCTCCAAATGGGGCTGGATCCTGGGGCTTAGGGTGGTGAAATGAAACCTTGTCAAAGTGCTGTGCAAGCACCAACTGTAAAAGACACCTGGAAGTGTGAGGTTCTCATCCAAACCTTGTCTGATGTGCCTTTGCATGTAGCTTGTGTTATGCATCTAAACTGGAAGTAGTGATAGATGTCACTGGAAATGTGAGAGCAATTCCTTATGGTGTTTTAAGGACATAGTGGTGGAAAGAATCTCATAGATGACTTAACCCAGACCTCTGAACTCTTGCAGCTGTGGAAGAAAGTTCAGAGTTAAAACCTGAGCTCTGCTAGAGATGGAGACTCCACCATATCCCTAGGCAGCCTGGGCCAGTGCTCTTACTCTCAAAGGAAAGAAGTTCCTCCTTATGTTTAGATGGAACTTGCTATGTTCCAGTTTGTGCTCATTGCCCTTTGTCTTGACACTGGACACCTCTGGCCCCATCCTCCTGACACCCCCCATTAAGTACTGATGAGCATTAATTAGATGCCTCCTCAGTCTTCTCCAGGTTAACCAACCCCAGCTCTCTCAGCCTTTCCCCAGGAGAGAGATGTTCCAGTCCCCTCATCATTTTTGCAGCCCTTTTCTGTACCACTCCAGACATTCCCTGCCCTTCTTCAACAGGGGAGACCAGAACTGGACCCAGAACTCCAGATGTGGCCTCACCAGGGCAGAGTAGAGGGGGAGGAGAACCTCCCTTGACCTCCTGGCCACACTATTCTTGATACACCCCAGGATGCCATTGGCCTTCTTGGCTACAAGGGCAAAAAGGAGATCGAAGGGACACAAAAGCAGGCAAGAAAGCTGAAGAGGAACAAAGACAGAGGCCCAGAGCAATAGTGACAGGAGGGCCAGGCTGGGAGCACCAGAGGGTTTTACTAGGACATGTCTGGAGTGCTGCAACGAGGTGTCACCTTTGATGAGGACATAACCAGGAGAATAGAGGATGGTAGAGCAGTGGATGTGGTTTATCTTGATTTCAGTAAAGCACTTGACAGTCTCCCACAGCATTCTTGCAGCTAAACTGAGCAAATGTGGTCTGGCTGATTGGGTAGTGAGGTGGATTGTGAACTGGTTAAAGGACAGAAGTCAGAGTTGTGGTCAATGGGATGGAGTCTAGTTGGAGGCCTGTGTCTAGTGGAGTCCCTCAGGGGTCAGTACTGGGACCAGTACTTTTCAATCTATTCATTAATGATGTGGCTGAGGTATCAGAGTGCACTGTCAGCAAGTTTGCTGCTGACACTAAACTGGGTGGAGTGGCTGACACACCAGAGGGTTTTGCTGCCATCAGTGAGACTTAGACAGGCTGGAGAGTTGGGCAGGGAGACACTGAATGAAATTCAACAAGGGCAAGTGTTGAGTTTTGCACGTGGGAAAGACCAAGCCCATGGATCAGGATAGGTTGGGGACTGACCTGTTAGAGAGCAGTGAAGGGGAAAGGGACCTGGGGGTCCTGGTGGATGGAAGGATGAGCATGAGGCAGCAGTGTGCTCTTGTGGCCAGGAGGCCAATGGGATTCTGGGGTGGATTAGAAGGGCTGTGGCTAGTAGGTCAAGAGAGGTTCTTCTCCCCCTCTACTCTAGCCTGCTGAGGCCACATCTGGAAGATTGTGTCCAGTTCTGGGCCTCTCAGTTGAAGAAGGATAGGGAACTGCTGGAAAGAGTCCAGCACAGAGCCACCAAGATGCTGAAGGGGCTGGAACATCTTCCTGGTGAGGAAAGGCTGAGGGAGCTGGGTCTGGGTAGCTTGGAGAAGAGGAGGCTAAGGGGTGACCTCATCTATGCTTTTAAATATGTGAAGGGTGGGTGTCAGGAGGATGGGGTCAGGCTCTTCTCAGTGAAGCCCAGTGACAGGACAAGAGGCAATGGTTGTAAGCTGAAGCATAGGAGATTCCATGTGAATACATGTAGAAATGTTTTCTCAGTTGAGGTGCCAGAGCCCTGGCACAGACTGCCCAGAGAGGCTGTGGAGTCTCCTTCTCTGGAGATATTCCAAACCCATCTGGACATGCTTCTGTGTTACCTGGTCTAGGGAATCCTGCTGTGGCAGGGGGGTTGGAGTAGATGATCTTTTGAGTTCCCTTCCAACTCCTAATATTCTGTGATTCTGTGATATTGTAATCTGCTACTCAACACCTTGGATTACTCAAGGAGTTTCCTGCTTTCAGCCTGTGTCAAATAGTGTCTGATGCTTTTCTTTTTGGAAAGGCTACAAAAAATTGGTTTTTTGGGAGCTACACATAGGGCTATGAAGCTGGACAGGAAAAGGGGAAAAATAGTCACCAGTATCTACATCTGCTCTGGAGAGCTGCTCCTCTTTTACTGATTTACCATTTCCCAATCTTGTGCTGCAGTCATTAAACTAAGCAATTTCTTAAGTGGAAAAATATTGAACATGTATTACACTGTGTTCTTTAACCTCTGTAGACTTTCTATATACACAAAATGCATAATATAAATATTTAAGTGTTCATGTTTCAGTACTTTGAGTAACTTCTGTCCTGGACAACTTGGAAACAAGAAAAGAAATGGGATTCTTTTTTACTTCCACCAATTACAGTGTATTTTTATCTAAGATGAAACTCTGTGCTGCCTGTCAAAGAAGAATCCTGTCTGGTTTGTATTTTTTTCCAGAACTGATGCTGCATGTGCATAATATAAAGTTGCATCAGGGAAGATTGTGGAAAAGAACTTTATTAGTGTAGGAAATAGCTACTGTTCTTGAGCTGTTGAGTTAGACTTTTCCAGTAGGTTTGATTTCTAGCTTAACCAGACATAATGGCTTTTTATAGAACCTCATTTTAGGCTTTCATTGTGAGGGCAATTTGAGGTCATTTATCTTTATATTGCTTTTTGGAATCTGTTTTTCTGAGTGGTATTAGTTTTCTCCTGGACCTCCTCCCTCAAAGGTGTAGTCATGTGTTTAATTTTCTGCACTGTCAATTTTGATGAAGTTTGTGCTGTACTTTGAGGCTTAGAGCATCTGCTGAAGATCAGGCTTGCCTTTGTAGGTCTTCAGGGTAAGCTGGGGGAAGAAAGTTCTTGGTGATGAAGGACATTTCATGGAGCAGTGAGGTTGGATATGTCCAAGTGTATTGACATTGCATGCAACATAGCAAACAAATCTTACAAGGGTGCTGATCCAGTTTTCCCTGAGGCCACCTTGCTTTGTAAACACCTAAATCTGGGCTGTCCTTGTAGGAGCAGGTTGCAGTTGAGCTACAAGTATCCTATGTTACATGAGCAGAGAGATCAGAGCCTGCTGTGCTGAAATACATTGCATTCAGTCTTTGCAAACATCAGGTTTATGTCTGTTTGGAAAAGCTGATTAATGGCTGCATGAGTTGGGATCCTATGTAATGGTTTGTGCCCTCTCAGCCACCTGGCTGATGTCTAGTGGGCTTGCACATGATGTTTTCATTAGCCTGATGTGAGCTGTGGAGTGCTGGGAAGGGAAATGCTCCTCTTTTTGCTGTCAGAGCTTTCTTGTCCTCTGCTCCCCCAAGACTTGTACAGAGTCACACTAACAGAACAGGGCTAAATGACAGGAAAAGTGTGATTTGGGCTGGCATCATGGATATTGGGATGGAAATATGGGTCTTGAGGAACATTAAATTTACTTAGCTTTGCTGCTTCTACTTTCTCTTCCTAAATAGTAGTTAAATTATTTTCTTGAAATGATTCAATTAACTGGGGTTTTTGAGACTATCTGCTTAGCTGCTGCAGTATTTCCAGGTTATAGCTGCTCTGTGCTATGTATGGATAATTTTGTGGTTGTTTACTGTGATATTGTTCCTTGGTTTGGCAGGGGAAAGGATGGGGCAAGCCAGTTATGGATGGTATCTCCTCCTGGGGCTCTTCACATCCTCCAAAAAAGCAAGTGAAACTGGTCAGTGAACTATTTCTATCCCAACTAAAATGACATTAGTAAGGCAACAGATGTGGTTTTGATTTTATTTATTTATTAACCCTGCTTTTATTCTTCAGAATATGAATGAATAACTTCAGTGGTATGTTAGTGTTAGGTATGGTTGGACTTGATGGTCTTAGAGGTCTCTTCCAACCTTTGTAATTCTGTGTGATCTATTCTAGGAAGCCAATGTGCTTCTCATTTCCATCTCCTAGAAGCCATGGCTGGCTGGAGCAGAGATTGTAATTCCTGCCTGTTGCTGAAGTGAAGAGTGATGTTTCTTGGAGGAACATAGGCTTATTGAAGCTTCCTTTATCTCTGAGAATTATGGCAGGAACTTTGCTAATGGCTTACTGGATTGATTTGTTTCTTAATGTGGTATTGGTGATATGCTTAAGTAGGCAACATTAAGCTGCTTGTAAATGGCAAATATGACTGATCCTAAGTCCTAGGGAATCAGAAAATAGTCTCTAAAAAAAAGACCTCTGATCAGATCTGGATCAAGAACCTTCAATTACATCAAGTCCCATGACTTCTCCTTGTCTTTGAAAGGTTAAGCCCCTACCTTCTCTTCTCTAAACAAAACGGGATTGAATAGATGGAGCTGTTACTACCTTAAACTATATCAAGAACATAATATCCCTTTAAAGTCATCACCCAAAACATCTAAGCCTGTGCTGTCCTCTCTGTGTTGTAAAAGTGTCTCACCAATGCATTGGTGAAGCCAGGGTGCTGCTGGCACCTGAACCAGGAGGTGCTGCTTGCTTGCAGCTTCTCTTGTTCCCACCCAGACAAGTGGTTCCTGCCTGCTTGTAGAAGTGAGCAGGCAGAGCTGGAGCTGAGGGAAGAAAGAGGCATTTGTTCCATTCAGGAAGTTACTTTAATCCCCTCTTCTCCTTGCTTTATGGAAAGAGGAAAAAGCACTTTTTTTCCCCCTATATTTGACTGCTTTCAGACTTGACTTTTGCATCAGCCCTTGAACTGATTAGTCTTTTTGGATTGTTCTTAATGACATTTTTTTCCCCCCTCAAATATGTAACCTGCAATGCTAACTGCTCTGCTGACAGGGAGGCTCTTGGAGCATTGCAAAAACAGGATTCATTTTGGTTTTTCCCTCTCTCCAGCCCCTTTTCCAAGGCAGCCTGTAAAGGAGGGTGTGAAAACTTTGTTTTAGCATGGATCATGCTGGCAGCTGTAGTGGTTGGCAAAATGGAGGTGTCCAGACCTCAGCTCTGTGGGAGAGGTCCTCTTGGCATTGTCAGGAGGCTGTGAGTGTTAAGAGTGATCATCCTCCAGAAAACCTACCCTCTTGGCCTTATTCTACAGCAGGTTCTAGGTCAGCTCAGGCCATGCTGTCCAGCTCCCCTTTCTGGGGCCAGCAGCAGAGATGGCTGGAGGGCAAGACCAGAAAATCAGATAATGGCTGGCTTCTCTTTGGAAAGGCAGCTCTTTTCTCTGTGAGAGCAGCTGCTTTGGCACAACCACAACACTAATCCCACCACCTGCAAGGAGAAGCTAATGTACTTCCATTTTTGTTTTGATCTGAAGAGTGACAAAAGCCATTTTGCCTGGGCTGTGAAGGAGATGAGTTGTGTGAGGGACCAGAGAAATGGAAATCCTGTTTGAAATGAAAAGGGAAAACTTAACCTACACAGAGTAAATCTCCCATTTTCAAGATAAGATCTTAAACTCAGATGTAAAACAGTGAAGAAGCCATGGTCCTTTGTTGGAACATGCTTTGGAGAAAGTGACTCTGGCTTTTGAGGCCTCTAGGTTATGACTATCATGGAAAGGCTGTTGCAGAATATCTGTTCTCTCACAGTTGCAAACCCTCTTCCAGTTCTCAGCCTAAATGGGTTCAGGGTCAACCTACATCTATTTGTTCTTGGGTGACCTTTGTCCTCTCACTCAAAAGGTTCTTTTCCACTCTTGAGGTGCCTCTTCCTCCCCCAACCACATCTTTACAGCCAGATGCAGTATTTGTTCCTACTTAGACCCTTTTAGCCATCTTAAACAAACCAAGCTCTCAGTTTCCTGGCATTATGTGAAGATGTGTGTAAAGACTGAGCAAGGCTTGCAATTATGCATCTTAAGAGGCTTTTTTACAGGGTTGGAGGAACAAACCAAGGTTTTCTCTCATCTCCTTGAGAGCAAGATGTTACTGAGACATAAATGTTTTCCCCCCTGGAAGTTTGGGGGCCTCAGTGCAAGTTGCAGAGGTTGTTTCTACCAGAAGACATGGCTCTTTTTGGGGTTGTCTCAATTGGGATGCTTTATTGCCTGGCAAGCACATGGGAAGATGACCTACTTTGTTAGACTGAGAGTGGGTTAGTAACAGATCTGGTTGTTCCCTTTTCTGCTGAAAAGCACATCTGATATCTAGGAACACTCCTGAAAACAATCCCATGAGGGCAGTTTTCTTGAGATAAAAGTACTGTCTGGTGGCTTGTGTCAGATGGCAATCTTCTGTGAGGAGACAGCTTGGATGGCATGCTGACAGCTGACAAAAGCAGTTGCTAGGTGTAATGTGACAGAGTTAAATATTTGTGCTAAATACAAATGCCAAGGGCTGATGTTTGTACACCCATTTCTAAGAAGAGTGTGACCAATTGGTTGAGGGAGGTTCTTCTCTCCTTATATTCTGTCCTTGTGGGGTCCCATCTAGAGTATTGTGTCCAATTCTAGGCTTCCCAGTTCAAGAGGGACAAGGAACTACTGGAGAGAGTCCTGTGGAAGCTGCAAAGATGCTGAGGGCACAGGAGGAAAGGCTGAGAGCCCTGGGGCTGCTTAGCCTGGAGAAGAGCAAACTGAAAGCAGATCTGCTCAGTGCTGATCAATAGCTAAAGAGTGAGGGTCAGGAGGCTGGGCCCAGACTCTTCTCAGTGGTGTCCAGTGACAGAACAAGGGGCAATGAGCACAAACTGGAAGGCAGGAGGTTCCCTCTGAACATGAGGAAAAACCTCCTGTGAGGGTGGCAGAGCCCTGGCCCAAGCTGCCCAAGAGAGGCTGTAAAATCTCCTTCTCCAGAGAGATTCCAACCACACCTGGAAGTGATCCTGGGCAACCTGCTCTGGGTGCCCCAGCTTTAGTAGGGAGGTTGGAGTAGGTGATCCCCAAAGGGTCCCTTCCAACCCCCACCATAATGAGATTCTGTGATTTCAAAACATGGTAAAAATAAAGGCATGGGAGGTGAAGTACAGACATTTAAAAAGCCACACCTGAATCTCTGCAAGGGAATGTCCAGATTTATACATCTGAGAAACCAGAATGTGATCTGCAGTGACTAACCAGAAATCTTCAGTTTTAATTTTGATGAACTTAATACCTTCATGGTTTTGGAAGCTTGCAACAAAAGGTGCATTTCTCAAACACTTGAATATGGGGACAGGAGGCATCAAAATAACTGCTGGGTTCAATTCAAATCTGACAAATGCACTGATGATTCTTTAATAACTGGTTTGAGTGTGAGCAGCAGACTCAGACTCTACTCTCCAAAAGCTCCTGTGCAGGCCTGGGTGAAGAGGAGCACTTACTCCTGCTGCTCTCTCCAAGAAAGGGGAAGTTGCTCAATCCACCAGTCTGGTGGCTTGGGTAACACCCTGTGACACTCTGAACTGCAGTTGCTCCATGCATTAATTTTTTGGGCTGGAAATGAGCCAAATGCTACTGTGGTATCTGTCCAGTTTGAACCACTTGGCAACAACCAGTGCATCCACCTGTGTATTTGCTCTCAAAATGCAACCCTACCTGAAGCTAGGTTGCTCTGCTGTCACTGTTCAAGGAACTACCTTCCCCTTTTTTTTTTGCCATTACCCCTCTCTCCCTCTTTCTAGGTTGCTTTTGGTTCCCTAGGGAGCCTCCCACCTCCATTCTGCTGTCCCACTCTTGAGGTGTGCTCCCTAGAGTTGTAAAATCTCTCTTGGCTACCTCCCTCTGCAAACTGGATGCTGCATAACCAGAGGCATCCTAAGAGGGGTGGCTGGGGACTCTGAGTTTGTCTAGTTTGGAGAGAAGGAGGCTGAGGGGTAACCTCATTGCTCTCTGCAGTTCCCTGAAGAGGGGAAGTGGAGACAGAGATGCTGAGTTCTTCTCCTTGGTATCCAGTGACATGAGATGATGTGTGGGAATGGGTCAGTGCCTCATTAGGGGAGGGTTCAGCATTGACATTAGGAAATTTCTTTACCAAGAGTGTGGTCAAACACTGGAATAGGCTTCCTAGAGAGGTGGTTGATGCCCCAAGCCTACCAGTGTTTGAGGCATTTGGCCCATGCCTTAATAGCATGCTTTAGTTTTTGGTCAGCCCTGAAGTGGTCAGGCAGTTGGACTAGATGGTTGTGTAGGTTCCTTTCCAGATGGAGCTATTCTGTAGCAGTGCTTCTTCTAAATGTTGCTTCCCACAACTTAAATGATGTTTGGATGTTTGTTTTCCCTGGATACCTAAAAATTGTTATCCTTGTAGGAGGCTGCTCCTAAAGAACATTTTGCTTGCTGTGCTTGAAACCTAGTCTTTGTCTGATGGGATCACATCTGATCCACCCAGAACAGAGGTTAATGCTATATTGACCTGTAGTTTCAGCCATCCATTTTGCACAGAACACAGCTTTCATCCAAAAAAATACAGGAATTCTGCATCTAACAGATACCTGATGATGCAGGTTAAGAGCAAGAGGGATGCTGGAATAACCTCTGAATGACATGTCTCATTAGCTTCAGCTCTTCTGCTAACCAAGTATCCTACATGTACAAATATGCCTGTTAATGCAGAGTTCTTGAAGCAAGGGGGCCTCCTTGTGTTCTGCAGCAGCTAGTTAGGACTCAACTTCAGAGAACTTACTCATTAATTCTTCAATTTGCCATTATCAGGAGCTCTTCCCTCTGGAAGTTTCCCTGGATGTTGTTGTGTGAGGGAGCAGTTCCTCAGTCCTGGGGTGTCAACACTGAGCAAAGATCAGGGCAGGCTTATAAACCAGTTTCCCCTTCCCCCCCTCCCAGTTTTTCATATCATATTAGTACCAGTTTGGAAAGGAACTGAAGGATCATCTGGTCCAGCTGTTCTTGGGAAAAGCATGGTGTAGATGAGATGGCTCAGCACTCTGTACAGCTAAATCTTAGGTGTCTAATGTTGAAGCTTCTTCCAGTCCCATGAGGAAATGATTCCAATGGCTGATTGAATTTGTTGTGAAAAAATTTCCTCTTGTATCTACTCAGTGTCCCCAGGAGTAACATGTACCTGTTACCCTTTGTCTTTTCCATGTGACTCCTTCTGAAAAGAGTCTCTATCCTCTTTGTAGCCACCTTTTAAATATTGGAACATGGTGCTAAGGTCTCCCTTAAGCCTCCTTTTCTCAAGGCTGAATTAATCAAGTTGTTTCTGCCTTTCCTCACATGGCAGATTCCCTAGTCCTTTGATCATCTCTGTGACCCTTTTCTGGACCCTCTTCAGCTTGTTCACATCTTTCCTGTGTGGCAGAGACCAAAACTGAACAGTGTTCCAGGTGTAGTCTGACAAGCATTGAGTAGGGTGGGATAACCATAGAATGGTTTGGGTTGGAAGGGTTGATCTCTTTAAAGGTCATCTAGTCCAACAAACCCCTTGCAGTGAGCAGGTATATCTACAAGTAGATCAGGTTGCTCAGAGCCATAAACAACCTGACCTGGAATGGTTCCAGGGATGGGGCTTCTACCATCTTTGTGGGCAACCTGTGTTGTAAAAAAAACAGTAAAAAGAGTAAAAAACCAAACAAATAAATCTATTTAGTATAAATCTCCTAACTTGGTTTAAAACCATCTGTCCTGTGCTGAGGAGTCCAGAGCTGGCCCCAGCACTGCAGGTGAGGTCTCCCCAGAGCAGAGCAGAGGCAAAAATCCCTTCCCTGCCCTGCTGCTTTGGATGCAGCCCAGGACACAGCTGGCTTCTGGGCTGTGAGCACGCATTGCTGGCTCATATCCAGCGTACCCCCAAGCCTTTGTCTGCAGGGTCGTTCTGCATCCCCAACCCGCGTTGGTCCCGGGGGTCTCCCCGTCGCACGGCCAGGGCCTTCTCCCACGCAGCCTTTCGCGGCGGGAGCGCGCACTGCTCGCGGCGCGCCCAGCAGGGGGCGCTGCCGGCAGGGCGCCGGTACCGGGGCGGGGAGAAGTGGGGCCGCGCTGGGACCCTGTGAGGCCGAAGAAGAGGAGGTGGCAGCAGCAGCGGTAGCAGCGATGGTGAGCGGGGAGTGTAGGGTGGTGTGGGTCCCCGACTCGGGTCGCCACACACAGGGATGAGAGACAAGGGTGTCCTGGTGCGGCCTATGCTGTCCCGGCTCTCAGGCAGCGAGACCGGGGCCTTGTCCGGCGGGGGGCGGTTGTGGGCCGGGGGCTCTCGGTCGCCTTTGAGGGGCCTCCTGGCCGAGCTTGGCCGCCGGTGGGGGGGGAGTCCCGAGGTGAGGGAGGGGTTCCGGTGGACCCCGCTGGCGGTTGGGCGAGGCCCCTGCCGTGACCCTAAACGAGCAGAGAAGGGTCACCCTTGTAGGCCTATTAGCCCAGCAGTGTTTCTGTCTCCCACGGGTGTCTAGTTACAGGGCAGGGAGGGTTCGAAATGGTATTTTAGGCTGACTCCGTGGGTTTGTTTCAGCGAGGTGGGGTGGAAATTGTACTTTCTACTTGCTCTGGGTTCTGGGGAAGGTGCCTGAGCTCTGCTGAAAGTTATCTGGCTAAGAGAGACCTCGTTTAGTTATTTTTTATTATTTATTTTGGCTAGAAGTAGAGAAGAAAACTCTTCAGTCACAGCTTAGATTGCTTGGAATACTTGCAGTATAGCTGGCTCTGTCACACGGCAATGTGCCTTTTCTGAGTCCTCAAACCTGTAAGGGATGCTAATGTTTCCACCCCTGTCCCGGGAATGTTCCTTGAAATCATGGCTGTTACAAGCTGGTAGATGAAATAGCATCATCTCTGGCCAACTGTCTTTTCCCACTCGGTCACAGGGAGCAGCTGTCCATGCCTAGACACTCAGTTGCCACTTCCTCATCCCCCTCTGGTGTGGATCAATGTCCAGCCACTGTGTCACCACCTCAGCGTTGAGGGAGAGACAAAGGCAGGGTCCTCACAGCATGCTTTGTGTCTGTTAGTGCCTGTAGCCTGGGTCAGTATCGAGAGCTTGCACGGTTTCTGTTTCACTCGGTTTCAGCTGCCAAAAATTAGCTCATTTGGAACTGAGTAAATAACTGCACACCTTGTGCACAGTGTGGTCTAGACTGGCCTGGGGTTGCTGGAAGTGTGTTGTATGTTCAGGCTGTTCTCACCTCAGTGTCTCAGTGCCATGGCTTTGTGGAGAAAACTGCTACTTTGCTGTGTCTGGAGGACTTGCACAGGTCTGCTGTTCTATTTGTTGGAGTAGACAGTAGCTATTGCTTAGGGTTCCTGGCTTCTGGAAAGCTAACAAAGCTGGCTTGTATGCTCAGGGACTGAAGCTTTCTCTGGATAAATGCTGATAAATGGCATTTTTTCCTAAATTGTGCTTTTACTCTGTACTCTTTCCTGTGACTTTAGTAAGAGGAGTTGCCAAGCATTACGAGTTTTCTTACCTAGATGATGAAAAGTCTTGTTTCTCCCATGTATTGTGTACTTCCAGCCTCCTTAAGAGTTTTCCACCCTCTCACTATACTTAAAAGTTACAGACAAATTGCTAACCTAAATAGGGAAGGCTCTGTTGAGAAGATGCCTTGCTCCTTGCCTTTGATTTTTTCCAGTGCATATTTCAACTGTTTGGTGGTGGTAAGATAAACCTAATCACAGCTCTTACTGCATGGATGTGGTTTGACTGGTGTAGCAGTGATCAGAACCTTGCAGTGACTCCCTTGGCCAAAGGGATTCAGTAGTGCTTGTTTCTGTGAGTAAGAACTTTAAGGATTCTGGCAATAAAAAAGTGTAGTTTCAATTTTCTCTCCTCTTGCACCAACTATCTGCCACCACCAACTCCAGCATGCAGTGAGAGGTGTTTCAGAAGGCCTCATCTGTTCACACTTTCTGGTTTTTGCAACCAGAGTGGTGCATTTTTGACCTAGAACTATTGCTCTCCTTCCCTGCATCCTAGATAGTCAAAGACATTCCCTTTCAAGTGCTAGCAGGCCATTCCTTCTGGAGTATTTAGTACTGAAATCTCTTTGTATACTGGCTAAATGGCCCTTTACTGTTTAATGTAGTGATGGGGGCTCTGAAGTATGTTGTAGTACTGTCCTTAAAGTACAGTGTCTGTCAATTGATGTTGGAGTAGCAGGTGTGTTGGTCTCTTTCTAGCAGGCTGTGGTGATTGTGATATGATTTTCTTTACTCCTTTTTTGGGGAAAGATTTGTGCTTCTTTGAACTCTACAGGTAAAAGTGACTTGGAAGCCCTTTCATTTCCATTGCTCTTTCTAGCCACATATTGGGAAGGGCATGTGACAAGGTGTCACAGAGACTAAACGGTGGATAGGATAATCTTTGAAGATGCTACCCTGTGGTCAAAGTTGCCTGAGAACAGGGCCCTTAATGTATAATGGCAGCATTCAGTTTGTGCTGAGACTAGGGGCTTTGTCAGAGGCTTGCATAACCCTGCTAGGAAGCTGTGCCAGGTCTTGATGCTGCTGCCTTTGTTTGTGGATGCCCATTCCCAGAACAATTGCCAGGCTCTCATCTGCTTTCAGACAGCTCCCACCAAGACTTTTAGTGCTGTGTGTAGCTCTGTGTGGCAGTGAGTTCCTTGCAAAATGTTGCAAATAAATACCTGTTTTGTTCTCCTGAAGGCATGCAGAAAGGACTGTGTGATTTGCATCTGAGAGGATGCCGAGTGGAGGAATGAACAAATTTGTCCAGATGAGTTCCAGCACACAAGGCACCGAGTGCTGCTCATTATTGGTCATGCTGGGAGAGTGTTTCCTTGCAGAAACTGCACCTTCCTGGAGCTGGTGACCCACAAAGATCTGTAATGGGTGCATGTAGGGTGTCTTGAGTGAATCCTGACTTATATGAGATTTGAGATGTGCACTATCTGGAGCGTGCCTAGATGTTAGCAGAAACTTTGCTTTCCTAAATTGCTTTGTTGTGGTGAGCAAAGTGAACAATTGTTACTGGGTGAAATGAAGTGTAAAATTGCACCCAGTTTTGGAGTCCTGTGGGCCTTTGTAGATCTGCACCTTTTTGGAGCCTTTTATCAGCCTTTCTGCATCTTGTTGGGATAATTTTACACCCTTGCTCAGTGCTGGAAGTCAGGATGCTGCTGCTCTTACTGTGTTGCTGCCTTGTTTGTTTTTGTGCTGAAGCTATAATTAGCCATTGTTTAGCCACTCCCCTTGAACTCTCAGGGCTGGTGAGATAGTATGTTACATTCTTTTTGCAGACACTGTATATGGACAGAAAAATAGAATTGCTGTCACTCTGGAGAAAGAAAGGGTATTTCAGTATGGCAGTAGTAGGAATAAATGCAATGTAGAAGAACCTGGTGGTACCAGAGTGGTAAGCTGAGTGTGATCTGTTTTTCTTTCATGTAGTTCAGCTCATATATCTAAAGGTTCATGATTCTTGTGTTCTGAGAGATCCTGTGTCAGGTATTGCTCTGTGTACCTTTATCCTTTGGTGAGGAGGGCAGCAGGCAGTCCAAACCTCAAGCTATAATTTGGAGTCAACTAACAAATATTCTCTGCCCAGTGCTTATAGAAAGGTATTTGTCACGCTGGGGTTGGCAGGGAGGGACAGAGAGGAGCAGATTCATGTCTGGGTTGCAGATCAAAACACTGCAGGCACATGCAGCAGCCAGCATCCTCCATGGCTGAGGCTCAATCTCATTCCCTGGCTCTCTGGAGTAGGAAGCTTGCTGGCTGAAGGCTGCAAGTCCAGTACTTACCTGCAGCTAGGCCAGTTATGCTGGATGTTTATACTGGTCAGACATGCCTTTTGTGGCCAGAGCTTGTAAAGGCATTAAGGTGTTAGCTAAGGCATGGCTAATTGAGGTCTTCCTCCTTCTTAGGAGCAGAATTAATAACCAAAGCTGCTGTGTTGGTGCTGATTTTGAGTGGTTTATTCTCAGTCAGGAAGCTGCCTCCTCAGAAGAACTTGTTGCATAGGAGTGCAGGCCTTAATTACAGTGGCAATACCTGTATTCCTCCTGTTGCCTTAATCAGAGTTGACCTAGCTGGTGCAGTGGCTATGAGCAATCTCCCTCTGCTTGGATTTACTGCATACAGTTGTGTGACACTGCTGCCTTCTTCACCTACTCTGCTGGAGTGAGGAAAGACAAACAGCAAACGCTAAAGTTTGGGCATGGAGAGGTGGTCAGAGGGTCCCTGGTTTGGGCAATGGGTGGATTCAAGTGAAAGCAGAGGATGTGGTTTTGTTTTAGCAGTTCCTATGTGCCTAGTGAAACTAAGACTCGTGCTATTACCTTAAAATAAACTTGCCTTTAAAAGATACTTTTATTCTGTGGCCCATGTTAAATACTCTCCTGGGGGAAGGAAATTCTGCTGAGCAAAGCTTCGTTCCTCCTCTTCCCACAGGTAAATTTTAATGGTGCTTCCACTTCACACTGTCAGAAACAGGAGGCACTTGTAACAGAAGTGTGAGGTCCTCCAGCTTATTGCTTTTTCTCTCTCTTTATTTAAGGCTTATCTGAGTCCTAAAACTCACAGACAAGGAAATGCTGTTCTAGCAAAACTGCAAAATGTGCTCTCGTTAGCTTTGGCAGTTTCTCCCCCCCCTCTTTTCTGTCATCTGGGACAGAAGAGCATTACTGCAGTTAATTTGTCCTCTTTTGTAGTGGCATAAGTACTATCCCTGGAACCAGCTCAGTGAGCTAATGGCTTTTAGAAATAAAGTACTAAGGATGTATTCCTAATCTGTGGAGTTAAAAATTCAATATGTAAACTGCTTGGGTTGCTGAGTGCATTAATATCAGTATAAATGAATACTGCAAGCCCTAATAATAGCAATTAGTATTTTATCTGGTACCTGAGTCTGTCTTAATGCTCTGAGAATTAAAAACAAATCCTCCAGTGGAGATTTTTCTCCCATGCTTTTTCATGGGCTCATGAGCCAGGCTTTTAAACTGCTTCTAAAATCATCTTGTCTTATGAAACTGTTGTTGGGGGGAGGTTCCCTTAAGGAAATAAAATGAGCTTATCTTCTCTCCTGTAATGGGAAGAGAAACTTTTACTTTTTTTGATGCCTTCACAAATGAGCAGGTTATTGTCTTGCCTGAAATTCTGTCCTGCAGGTGGGCTTAAAAATCAGGCCAGTTTGTTGTGTCTTTAGCCCAGCTGGGAAAGAGGTAAGAGCAGGGGTGAATGAATGCTACAATCATGCCAATCTAGAAGTGCTTCACTTCTTATGGTATGTGATAAATGTTTCTTTTGGCTGAGGTGGATTAGGAAAAAAATCAATCTACCTGTTTTTACTTGAAGAGCAGCTCCTCCAGGGCTGCAGGGGAAGAGATTAAAATGGCTTGGCCAAACATAGGCTGTTTATTACCCCTATCATCTACCTGTAAAACAAAGCAACAGTGTCAGGCCACAGCAGTGAGGCTGTGCTCATGTGGTGTTGAGTGTAATAAAACCAGAGTACATTCAAATCCAGCCTTTTCAATGCCTTCTACTTTCTCTGGGATCGAGTTAGAAATTCAGAAAGTAGAGGTCTCTTCTATCTTATTGGGCCCTTTGGGGCAGAGGCTCTTTAAAAACAGTGTTAGTCAAGGCAGCTGAGAAATTGTATTTCATTGCTGACTTGTCTTCCATGCCATTTTTCTCTGGTGTTTTTAATCCCTCTTTTTAGTATCCCCCTAAATTGGCCAATCTCATACTTCAAACTCTTCTTCAGTATGAAATGACTTAAAGAGGGGAAAAAATGAGAAATAGAGAAACTTCACCCTGTCAAACTGTATTCTTCAACTTGTAATTTGATACATTAAGAAAAGTGTGTCCAGCAGGTTGAGGGAGATTCTTCCCCTGTGCTCTGTCCTAGGGAGGCCACATCTGGAGTGCTGGGTCCAGTTCTGGGCTCCCCAGTTCATGAGAGACAAGGAACTACTGGAGAGAGTCCTGTGAATGCTACAAAGATGATGACACTGCAGCATCTCTGTGAGGAGTAAAGGCTGAGAGCCCTGGGGCTGGTTAGCCTGGAGAAGAGCAGACAGAGATCTGCTCAATACTGAGCAATATCTAAAGGATGAGGGTCAAGAGGCTGGGGCCAGTGTCTTGTCAGTGGTGCCCAGAGACAGGCCAAGGGGCAATGGGCACAAATTGGAACCCAGGAGGTTCCACCTGAACATGAGGAAAAACTTCTTTCCTGTGAGGGTGCCAGAGCCCTGGCCCAGGCTGTACAGAGAGGTTGTGGAGTGTCTCTCTGGAGAGTTTCCAAAACAACCTGGTGGTGATCCTGGGCAACCTGCTCTGGGTCCCCCTGCTTTAGCAGGGGCTTTCTCCAGAGGTCCCTTCCAACCCCAGCCAGGCTAGGGTTCTGTAATGCTTCATGGAGTGATCTCTAGAGCAAGAAAGAGAAGAAATTCTTCAATGGATTAGAGTTAACCTAAAGAAAATCTTCTTGTTCAGAACTTGGCTGTACCATTGAATTACCATGTATCAGTGCTGGCATGTGTACTTCTAGCTTGGGGTAAACTTAAGGCAGCCTTGTAGATGTGATGGGCTAAGAGCAGAAGGGTGAATATTGCTTATTCTTCCTGATGTCTTCCTTGTGCACCAGAACCTTTTTTTGCTGGTAATGTGGCTGGGAAGACACTTTTGTGCAGCAGCTTGCTAGGGTTACTGTATCTGCACTTTGCTTAGGATCAGCTGAACTTCAGGACCTGAGCAGCCTGAATTTACAGACCAGAGCACTGGTTTGCTGGGCTCTTGGAAAAGAGGGGCCTGTCTGGTGGGTTTTCTTGTCTCAGTGATAAGAGGCATGATTTGCCACTGTTATTGGTTAAGTCATGAAAAGCTGACTTATTTTTTTCTTCCTGTCACAGTGGAGAGCTGATCTGCTGCAGAAAAGTGGAGAGTTAAGTGGGGGAAAAAAAATGTGCAGCTGGTTAGAGTCTTCTGTTGTGAGCTCACTCCAAGAGTGAAGTTAGTTTTAACTTGTCCATTGACTTAAAATTTTTAGAACCATTAAGACTGGAGAAGATCTCTGAGATTGAGTCCAACCATTAACCTAATTCTGCCAAGTTCACCACCAAACTGTGTCCCTAAGCACCACGTCTATGCTTTTTTGAATGCTTTCAGGGATGGTGATTCTGCCACTTCCCTGGGCAGCCTGTGCCAAAGCCTAACCACTCTTTCAGGGAAGAATTTTTACCTGATCTAAACCTTTCCTGGCACAACTTGAGGTTGTTTCTGAGCATCCTGTTGTTTGAGGAGAAGAGACCAACCCCCATCTTATTACCCCTTTCCAGGGAGTTGTAGAGAGCAAGAAGGTCTCCTCTGAGCCTCCTTTTCTTCAGGCTAAACACCTCCAGTTCCCTCAGCTGCTCCTCACATGACCTGTGCTCTGGACCCTTCACCAGCTCTGTTGTTGCCTCTCTTTGGACTTAAGTGACTAGAAGGTCATGCTCTGTTTTGATTTTTGGCTTTCTAGCATACAAGCTCCTCCATCTTAATGAAAAAGCACAACTCACTTTATAGTTGATGCTGCAGCATTTTGTTGCCATTAGTTGAGAGCAGCTCTTGTGACACCAGTATATTAGTGGCTCCATTTCCACCCTTTAAGTGCAGTTCCAGACCTGAATTATATGGTGGTAGGAGCTTCTAGGCAATGAACCAGAGCTCTTGTGGTTGGTTAAACCACTCCTTTCCAGGGATTTTTCAGAGAAGATTGTGCAAACTTGATGAAACTTAAGTACCCCTTCTGGTTGAAAAAGGGAGTTCTTCCCTTAAATTTGAGGCTTAAATCAGCTTTGTGGTGGCTGGCTTGGAGGACTGAGCATTAGCTGGGTCATTACCTAATTGCACTGGTTTAATAGGCTGCCTTTTCTTTTGAGACTAGTGTATTTTTAAAGAAATTAAACATTTTAATTGCCCTTTGCCAAGCTGGTGGGTGCTAATTTGATTTCTCTGAGTGCACACTGACAACTGCCTTTTTAAGATAGGGCATCAAAAAGTCTTGTGAGCCTAATTGTATACATTTGAACTTTTTTTCTATCATGCAGGATGCCATTACTCCCTACAAGGAAATCCTCCAGATGTACTGGGAGAAAGCAAAGAGCTTTGTGAATGCTCAGTGTGATGGACTGGAACCCTGGCAACTGGTGGGGTTGACGTTTTCATCGACGCTTCTAAGTGTATGGCTGCACGGCTTCCTTTTTCAGTCTGAGAGTAAGTAGTGGAGAAGTCTGGAGGGATGGGAGAGGGACAGAATTGTTCTGAAGTCATGGAAGGAAAGAGGACAGAACAAGGCCAAGCACTTGTTAGAGACTTTCAGCTACTAACTAGTATTAACAAAACCCTCTTCCAAATGAAGGTCGAGGCCTGTCTGATCAATGAAACACTCTCATTCTTTCAGAGGGTGTGGTAGCCCAGCATGGAATGTGCCTTCTTCATCTCCTTCCCTTCCTCTCATCTCTCTTTTGCTTTTGGCTAAACCATTTACTTGTTGCAATGCTCTTCTTGCTCAAAACCTAGGGAAATTTATCTGAGAGCTGACTTCCTGTGAACTTAGGCACTGGTCCATAGTGTCTGGATAACTCTTACTCTTGGTAGTTTCCCTTCCTGCTGGGGGAGGAGATGTGGTTTTGATTTGATGTTGGAGGCATGTTTCATCCTCAGGATGTTCAAGGTAAATTGCATGTGGTGGTGTTGTGTGGATTTGTTTTTTTTTTTCTTCTTCCTGTTTGGAGTTGTTTCTAATGTTGACATCTTCAGTGGGATCTCTTTTTGATGAACCTGCAGTTTTCTCTGGCTGTGTGATGGTCAGAGCCAACTACCTTACCTTCAGAGAAGAAGATGGTGCTTTTCAGTTTCTGCAGGCCCACTCCAGGGGCAGCTTGTTAAAAATAGCCATGTTTTTAACTTGGTGTTTACTTCTGTGCCTCTCTGTTCCTCAAACAGCCTTTTTTCTTTTTAAAGATGGGAGTAGCTGGATAGTGGGAACATCTGTGAAAGGAATAAAATGGTATGGAGTTTTTGCTCAGTACAAGGCTCTTAGCTTCTTGGCTAGTATTTATACTGTTGCACAGTACTTTTATTGATGAACTGTTATAAGATCTGATTAGTGTTAGTATTGCCTGAATTTTTCAGGAGTTTGCATTCTTCTCTCACTGTGGAAGTTATGAATGAACCAGTGTGCACACAAATGTGAAACAGAAATGTTACTGTCAGAGTGCTGATGAGTATTTGCTACAGAATGTTGCCAAACTGCAATTACTGTCCTTATGTAGCTATTCAAAATGTATATGAAGTGAAATATGTATGTAGTGTGTGGAAAGGTGTAGATAAAATTGCAAAGTACTGAAATGGTTGATTTATTTCAAGTTTGTTGAGTTATTTCCTGGTGTCAGTGTCCTGGAACTGCTGGTGCTCCACTGAAATGCCTGCAGGACTCCAAAGATGTTTATGGTGGCTATAAAGCATCTGTGTCACCCTGCTTTCATTCATGCCTTTAGAGCTACCTCAGGAATTTTCCAGTGTTTGTCATGGGTGGCCTCTCTCATTTCAGTATTTTGGCTGTGGTGGAATTTCTGCTCTTCCCTCTGTCCATCCCCTTCCACTGAGTCACCTCCCATTGCATCACATTTCCTGTGTCAGATAGTCAGACATGGGGCAAATCCTCATCACCTTGTGGCTGAACTGTTTCCTTCTTGGGGCTGGGAGCCTGCTTCACATTGCTGAGTGTTTCTGTGTTACAGTACTACACTGCTTTGAAGAGGCAGAAAATCATTTCATAAAGTATTTATCTTGTTTTGCTGGAGAGCTTACCTTTTGCAAATCCTAAAACCCCTTTGTTTCCTGTCAAATTCCACATGTGGCTGCAAAATTCCCTTGTAAGAAAGAAAACAAATCCCATTATTGATTCCTGAAGGTGAATACTTTTGTGCAAGCAAAGTGTTGCTGTAGCATGGTCTGCTTCTGAACCTTACTCTTTGATATGCTCATATGTTTTACCATGTCCCTGTAGTCACTTGGATTGCAGAAACCCAGCATGATGGGGTTTGAAAGGGGCATCTGGAGATCTCATCTAGTCTAGCTGCTAAAACAAGGTCACACTAAGCAGGTTGTCCAGGGTCACGTCTAGGTGGCTTTGGAGTCTCTCCAGAGAAAGAGACTCCACAGCCTCTGGGCAGCCTGGGGCAGGGCTCTGGCACCCTCCCAGGAAAGAAGATTTTCCTAGTGTTCAGGTAGAACCTCCTGGCTTCTAGTTTGTGCCCAGTGCCCCTTTTCCTGTCAGTGGGCACCACTGAAAAGAGTCTGGCCTCATCCATGTTATGAAAAGAAACTTGCCTAAGCCCATATCGTGGGCTGTATGAGGAATACTGTGCTCTGAATCCTGTCTCCCCACCCCCCCTGTTTTTTCCTGAGTCATCTTAATATCTGACTTTTCACTTTCAGGTTTAACATCCCGAACTAAAAAACAGTTCTTTAAACTGCTGAGAAAAATGCCATTTATTGGAACTCTAGTAAGTATTTGAATAACTTTTCTTCATATTATTCCAAGTCCTTGTTTCAGCCTGCACAGCTCTCTTGGAGACATTAGTGCTGTGCATCTTTGTTATCATGTTGGTTTGAGCATAATGATCCAAGGATACAGATCTGGGATTTCTGCTGCTGCCACCTGGTTTAATTAAAGAGATAATTCCTACCAAGTTTGTTTTTGTTACAGTATCACTCTCATAAAATGGGGGTGTCATAGTTTGTTTGTTGTTTTCTTTATCCAAGAATCCATGAGTGTGGTTACAGAATTTTCCAGCAATATTTCCTCATTGTTAGATTTTAAGACAGAAGAAGGGGGCAGGATTGAACTTGAGTTGTTCTTCTGAAACAATGTCTTATTCTTGAGTAAGTGTGAGAGATCCTTCCATGTTGCACAACAAATATCTGGCAAATTCTGTTTAATCACATAACTCTCCCTGATTAGTTTAGAGCTCGGATACCTATTGGTAATACTTAGCATTATATCACAAAGATATCAGCAGTTTGTGTAATGATTAAAATGAGACAAGCTTTAGTGTTTGGGAGATGTGGGTTTGGTTTGTGTTTTGTTTGGTTGTTTTTTTTCTCCACAAAAGCTTGAAACCACAAATGTCAGCATGTTTCAGCATTTTAACAACTTAATGATCAAGGAAGGCACAGCTTGATTTATTGGACATGGTAAATTACAATCTCACACTTGATTGTGCTTCTTTCTACTTGATCACAGAATCCCAGCATGGTAGGGAGCTGGAAGAGACCTCTGGGGATCAGCCAGTCCAAAACCTCTGCTAAAGCAGGGTCAACCAGAGCAGGCTGCCCAGGATTGCATCCAAGCAGGTTTGGAATCTCTGCAGAGAAGGAGACTCCACAACCTCTCTGAGCAGCCTGGGCTGGGTCTCTGGCACCCTCACAGCAGGGCAGCTTTTCCTTTTGTTGGTGCATTGGCATATTTACACATTGATTGGAAGTATGGAAGTAGCAAGGAGGACACAAGTGATTCTCAAGTTTCTCCCCCCAGCCCTCCTGAAGGGACTAGCATCCCCCTTTATGTCATGTTATGTGCCCCAGATTTCACCTTCTGACTTGATCAACCCTTGTTCAGGTGGATTAATGACTAGTTCTTATATGTTTTTCTTGTCTACCTGTTAGAAAAGGACACCTTCTGGGTCCCTTATATACAATCCTTCCTTTGTCCAGGCTTATCTTCTCAGGGCTATCACTGTTAAACTCTTCTGTGCCAGAGGTATTCTTTCTGCTCTTCAGTAGGCTGATACCTGATAACCTATCAGTTGCTTACAGCAGGCCTTGACTTTGAAGCATTCCAATGTCCAAAAGCCTTGATATGATATCCCAATGCTTGTGTTGCCTGGAAGAAGAATCTCTGCTTTGGAATGTGCTATGAGAAGAAGTCTGGACCTTCTGAATAGGTGTGGGTGGGAAGAAATCTGTCTGCAGTGGAGATTTTTTTTTATTGTTTCTCTCTGTTTTCCTGAGTTTCTAAACTGTGTATGTAGTGGCAGATGAGACAAGGTACAAAACAGAACACACCTGAAGACTTACAACTAGATGTAGTACTTAGGAACTTTGGTTTAGCTTTAGGGATGTGGTTTTGAATGACTGTGATAGGTTGCTTGTTGGACTTGATGATCTTAGAGGTCTCTTCCAACCTTGGTAATTCTGTGATTCTGTGACTTCAAAAGCTTTGATGGAAAAAAAAAAATGCAGTATGTGTGGCTGTGAGCTCTGCTCTTTGGTCACAGAGCTGAAACAGTTCCTGTCCTACTCAATAGTATGGATGTAGCTAGTAAGTTCAGCCTTATGTGCACTCAACCATTAGTTATAATAGGGCCAGCACCATTGTTGATAGGCTTTTCCTTTCTTTTTAGATTCAAAAGAAGATTGATGATGCCTTGAATGATGTCACTTCCAGTTTATCCTTCCTGAAAGATGAAAAGGATTACATCAAAGTGTTGCCAGAAAAAGGCCTGAGCCAGCCTGAAGTGCTAGAGAAGATGAAAGAGTACAACTCAAAAGGTATGGGTGCGAGTCTGTACTGAGCAGAGGTGGGCCTGTTTCATAGACCTGACATTAGACTTATTCAGAAATGAGTTCTAATGACTCCTCCTCCTGGTTTCATCTTAAATAGTTCTCTCCTGATGTTCTCTGTTTGGACATGTTAATCTCTTTGCCTTCTGGAAGTGACAAAGATCAGTATTTATCAGTATTTGGATATCTACATTGAACTTGTGTTCCTTCCCCAAGAATCATAGGAATGGGAGAGCTGAGGAGAAGTATGGAGGAAGTTATTTGAATGCATTTTTGATGACATTTCTGAGCAGTTGCCTTGATGTTTGACTTTTACTAGGAATGTGTTTTCTGTGAAGCCTCAGAGAACTCAGAATATTCATAACAAAACCCCCAAACTTCCAAGCAGGACTTTTAGGGAATTTCCAATGACTTTTAAGACCTCAAAAAACCTTGAAAATTCTATTTAAAGCAGGCAAAGTCAGTGTTCTGCTGGCTTGAGTCCATATGAGCAGTGTCTGTAACTTAAGAGTGTTCTCAGTCATGTAAATATCTCCACCCTGTTTTGTGTGCCTAATGTACAACAAGTGGGTGACTTGCTACCCAGAGAAGAGGGGACTGCCCTCCTCCTACCCCAAATATACACAAAACCAATATTGAACCCAATCCCCTGATGGAAATTAGTCACCATCACCACTGATGCTGTGAGCAGGCACTAAGGAAGTCCTAGGCTGGATGTAGCAACATATGGGAGCTGGGTTCTGGATCTGGCTTCAGGAACACATGGATTGGGATCAGAAGGCAGAATGGACAGAGCTTTTCTCAGACACTGGCCATGGAAGAAGCTTGACTCTTATGATCCCTCAGCTTTAGGCTGAATATGATGCACATGGGGTGGAATCCTTTGTTGGTCAGTTTAGGGTCACATCTCCTGCCTGCTCCTCCCTGCAGGTGCCAGCTCTTACTGCATCCCAACATGGGACACAAGATTTAGCAGTGACCTTGGTCTGCAGCCCAATCCTTAGTACTAACTAGAAACACCAAGTGTTACCACTGCTAGCAGCAGGAACATGCTGTTACCTTCAGAAAGTGCAGTTACTGAGAAAAAACTGAGCTGAAAAGTAAAATGACTGAACAGACTGAATTCTATTCTAACTTAAACCAGCATGAACTCAACCTGGCACCATCTGTTTTACTAATACAAGCTTGGCCTTTCCATCTCCTCTCAGCTTCCAGTGGTGCTGGATGCTCTTTGAAAGTGGCTTTAACTTGAGCCTCTTTAGAGTTCAGTTGGTTGGACAGCAGTTTGGGGAGACTGAGTGGGGATTAAGTGGATTACATATTAATATAACTGCTTGCTGCAGCTAGATGTTATGTGCTGACTCTTTAGTCATCATTTACTTGCCATTTGCCAAGTTTATAGGGTACATAGTGCCAGAGGTGTAGCTCTCTGTGGCACAAGAATTGTCCTTGCTCTTCAGCAGTGAAGAATCAAAAGTTGAATCCTCACCTGCAGAAGTGGGGTGGGGACTTTGCTATGCCTTCTCTGTGCTTTTTGAGAATGGCCATGTTTGCAAGCAGTCTGCTTTTCCTTTCTCTTTTAGGAGATGTCCGTTGGCAGGATGGGAAAGTCTCTGGGACTGTGTACAGTGGGGAAGAGAAACTCACCCAGCTGCTAGTGAAGGTAGAGTGCAAGCAGGCTGACTTTGCATCTTTGCAGATGGTCTTGGCATCTATCAGGGTGACCAGTGACCCCCTCAACACTTTTCCAGTATCTATCAAAAGAAATAGGGAAGATCTGAACCTAAGATTTCCCAGTGCTGAAGCCAGAGCCTAAGATAAATGTAGGTGGAATGGGAATTACTAGCAAAGCATTTAGGCAATGTAAAGCTGCCCCTGCAAAAACACCAAGTAAAGATAACTAGATTCCAGTCAGATGAGATGATGTTTTGAGTAGGGAATTAAGAAGCTGGTTACAAGTCAATTGGAAATTGCTAGTGACTTTCTAATTGAGGAAATAAAAGGCATAAAATTGCCATAGATTGGCTTCAGCAAACCCTCTGACAGATGTGCCTTTTCTGCAGGCTGGCTGTCCTGCTACTGGGAGGCTGTGGGACTTTTGCTCTGGAACAGCTTCACTGAGAAAAACTGAATTCCTTTAGGTTTAAGCAAAAAAGTCTGTTTAAATGTTTGTTGGTGGTACTGTGCAGTCCAGAACTTGAAACAATGGAGAACTGGCATGCTTCAGTGGTGCCTTTGTTAGGTCTGTTTACCTACTCAGGAACTTTTCCCTTTGAGAAGGCTGAAAAATAACCTAAACATCCCAAAGGTCTCATTTCAAGTATATCTACTTCAAAAGGTGTTTTGCTAGAAAGGGAAGCCTGGTCACCTTGCTCTGGGCAGCAGCTTTTATAACAGCTGTAAGGAGCTCTGTTTGGTGGTTGTTACTGCTGTTTTATTCTGCATGTTGACCTTTTCTTTGCCACTTCTGGGGAAACATGAAGCTCAGAGCAGCCTTTTTAGAGGACCTCAGCTTGGATTGAGTGTTGTGGAAACATTCCCTCTGTCTCTGCTGATTATTTGCTGGTTTATTCTTCTGTATTTCTTTTAACATCCCTGCAGTTGCTTTGTGATCTTGACTGCAGGAGGTTGGAACTGGCCCGTTCCAGCCTTAGCTTGTGAGTCCACAGTTGCAACATGAGCATGAAATAATATTTCCACAGTCACTTTTGTGGTGGTGGCTGTGGGCATTTGTGCTTTTCCAGCTGCTTCAGAATTCCCCTTTACTAGTAAACTTGAAAACTAGTTCTGTAAAGCAAGTGTTTTGGCCTGCTTTGTGTAAAGCAGTCATAGGCTTTTTAAAAAACCTAAATGATTAAGCCTGCCTTTACAAGAAGAACTATAACTATGTTCTAGAACCACTGGGGAGGCTAGAATGCCCAGGACAAACAAATTACTTTCTTTTTTACCCCTCAACCATAGCTTCCCAGCTTGTGGTATTTACTTTTGCAGCAGGAGTTAAGTCCAAGGAGATCTGCAGTATTATTATGGCTAAATCTAGCTAATTTGCTTATACAGTGTGTATGGTGAATTCTCAAATCTGTGCTGGTAATCCAGTGCTTCAGCTTCAAGACTGACTTTCTGTTGTTGTTTACTGAAGGTGTATGAAGAATTTGCCTGGAGTAATCCTCTCCATCCAGATATATTCCCTGGTTTGAGGAAGATGGAAGCAGAAGTAGTGAGGATTGCCTGTACTCTCTTCAATGGGGGCCCCAACTCTTGTGGTGCTGTAAGTAGCCTGTTTTCAAGTGCCCTGGGAAGATTTTGGATATTTCTGACTTTGATTTAAATACAAATGTACCTCTTGCTCTCTAGCCAAGACAGAAGTCAAGCTCATTCTGGTATCTGCTATGCCAGCATAGCTGTATGTAAGGTAGCTGCTAGTTGCTCTTCTGGTTAAAGCTTTATGAGAGATTGTTTAACTGAGGGAAGTTGTTCTCTAGACAACACCATTTAATTCAGCTTTTTTTTTTCCACACTCTTAAATGATACAGGCTTGATGGCAGTTGGAAAAGAGAACCAGTGTAACATAGCCTGGCTGGTTGTCAGTGGGAGATGACAAGCAGAGCAGTGTCACTCTGAGTAACTCCCCTCATTTTTAATCTCTGAACTGGAAATCTGGGAGCCTGCCAGCATGTTAAGATTGAGGGCAAGGCCAGCTGGCTGGCTAGTCACCAGCAAGCAGCTCCAAGTGTTGGTGATCAAGCAGGCATGGCACATACTGTCATCTGTCCTGCTGGAAAGCTGTCTTTCCAGACTTATGTGGTCTTTCAGTGGCCTATGGTGGAAACCAGTTTTAAAGCCTCAATAGACTTCCTAGCAAGATGTCTGGATGTGTGTTCTTAAATGGATGCTTTCAGGGTTAGACAAAGAGGAAAAGATGGTGAATTGTTGTTACAAAGATAAACCATGGCTTATTTTCTCCTCTCTTTTGATTTACCTTTTTGGTAAGGATCTTGAGTTCCTTAAGCCAAACTCTCTCCATGTTTATGTGGTCTGTGGGACAGCAGGGTCTTACCTCCTAGCATGGTGGTCAGGTGCAGCTGGGATACAAACAGGCTGTTTAATAACTTGTGAAGAAGTAGTTCTGTTTGCCACAAGAATCCAGATGGGATTTTTCAGAGGCTAGGCCTGAGGTGATTGCTGTTTGTAAATGGGCTAGGGAGGGAGAAGGTTAGGAGTGGCTGAAGATCATCATGGGAAGTCAGTGCTGACATGAGTTTATGGAGTAAACTGGCCTTGAATGAGCTTAATCTGACAGCTGGAGGCTACATTTGTTTTAAGGAGGGAAGAAATGGAGTAGCCTTATAGTAGGTAGAGTTGAGACTGAACTTGAAGTGGATTGAAGATGAAACTGGACTGTGCAGTGTCTCAGAGCTATAAGACATGATTGTCTTTGATTGCAGGAGGTTGAACCCTGTGACCTTCAAGTTCAGAGGAGGAGCATGGCTCCTTTTATTTTTCCCCCTCACTTGTAAAAAGCAGTTGAAACTCCTCTTTATCAACAGTTGAGATGTGAGTTGATACAGCAGTCAGATAGCTCTGTGACAGTTAGCAGCTGCTTGGAGAACTTTGCTTGCTGAAGCCTGCAACACTTTGGTTACGTAAAGCATGTGTTGTAAAAGTGTGAACCTTGGCCCCTTGCACTCATTCACTGAAAGTGAGAAGTCAACTTGCTTAAGACAAGTTCAGAATGGGTAAAAAACTGCTCCAAAACAATAAGATGATGCTCACTGCCATCATGAGGTCTCCACAGAATCCCATTTTTCCCCTCTGTGTTCCCCTCCTCTCCCAAGGATCGTGCCACAAAGCTAAGATGCAAACAGAAGCAAAGCAAACAGGGAAATATTTACTTAAGTATATTTTTCTTAATATTGTTTTGTATATATTGAGTTAGAGCTGGGCTGGCCACCAAACAAATAACAGACACACTGTTAACCCCTCTCCCTTCACAAGAGGAAAAGAAAGGGGAAAGGGAGAGAGGCTTACAGATTGGGAAGGAAAACTAACATTACTTTAATACAGCCCAGTGTATTAAACAGCCCACTTTATTACAGCCCAGTGTATCTTGTGTCTTGTGACACAAGATTTAGCAGTGACCTTGGTCTTCACACCAGTCCTCCTACTAGGTAGAAATATCCAGTGTTACCACTGCTAGGAAGCAGATGTTGTCTGCAAAACCATGCTGTTAACTTCAGAAAGTGCAGATACTGAGAAAAGACTGAGCTGAAAAGTAAAATGTCTGAACAGAATTAGTTCTCTTCTAACTCAAACCAGGGCAGTACATCATTTAAAATGAAACAAACCAAACCCAACTATATTTTGTTAGCTTACCTGTGAATTAGGGGATGCAATCTTAAATTTAGCTAAAGTAGAAACCACACTGTTGCAGCCATTTCTGCATGATGTGGGAGTACTGACCTCTAGTCACAGAGGAAGCATGGCAGTGCTGACAGCCTGCAGGTGGATGACATGTGGAGGGGACTCATTTTTTTAATCTTTTCACCTTCTTACTTATTTCTCTTAGCTTTGGATCAGCACAAAATTCTTGTCCTGCTGACCTCAGTGATTTCCCTAACAACTATCATGTATGTGGAGGCTTTCCTGTGTTAAGACCTAGATTTCAAGGGCCTATCCCAAAACTCCCCTGAGTTGATGGCAAGCCTTGAACTGACCTAAACAGGAAGCATGCAACCTGCCATGGAGTTGTGTTCTAGCTGGTTCAAGGGTCAAATATGCAGGGTGAGAGGGAGGGTTGAAAGGCTGATTGGCAGGAAACAGAAGATTAATTGTATCCCTGTAATTATCTTATCCAAACAAGTCTCTCCAGTGGAGTTTTGTCTTCCTCCCACGTTTCCCTTCCTGACTGCAAAGTGTCCAAAGTTGCTAATGGTTGATGGTGGGTTGTGGGGTGGGTGGATGGAGGTCACATACTCTCAAGTAGTTGAGCTCAAAGACTTCTCTTCATTTTCTTCTCAAAGCTGAATTAACATCTCAGAATTATTTCTGGAGCTTGCACAGTTGCAATGTCATTTAGAGCATTTTTTCAAGCTGATGCTCTGCTTTCTGTCATTGGAAGGCCCTGCTGTAGCTGGTTGCTCAGTCTGCTGCAGTTATGCTTCAGAAATTGGTGAGGCTGTAAATCAGAGATGGCTAAACCAGGGAGAGTACAATGCTGTGAGTTACCTTTATCTTTACATTGATCTGTTGAGGAGGTGCTGCTAGCTTTGTCTACTGATTTACTCAACTTTTACAGTGTTGAAAACTAAACCAATTGCTTTCCCTCCCTCAAATTTCCTCACTGCCAACCCTGAGAAGCAATGTGTCTTAGTGCCAGGTCCCTGTCCACTGGATTTGTTCACCTGATCTAAGCAGCTGGAACTGCTTGTCCATTTTTGTTGATGCCTGATGATTGTCCCTGAAGGCAAATGAAGCTTGTTGTGTTTTTCTGGAGAGTGCATCTGTACCTAACAAAGTTTAACAAGGGCAAGTGTGTAGGGTCCTGCACCTGGGGAGGAATAATTCCATGCACCAGTGCAGGTTAGATGTTGACCTTCTGGAAAGCAGCTCCACAGGGAAGGACCTGAGAGTCCTGGTGGACAGAAAGTTCACCATGAGCTAGCAAGGGGCTGTTGTAGCCAAGAAGGCCATTGGTATCCTGGGGTGCATTAAGGAAAGTCTGTCCAGCAGGCTGAAAGAGATTTCTCCTTCCCCTCTACTCTGCCATAGTGAGGATATATCTGGAGTATTGTGTCCAGTTCTGGACTCCCCAGTTCAAGAGAGACAGGGAACTACAGGAGTGTCCAACAGGTGCTACAAAGATGAGGGGACTGGAGCATCTCTCTTACAAGGAAAGCCTGAGTGCCCTGGGGCTGGTTAGCCTGGAGAAGACTGAGAAAGGATCTTCCAGCACAGAGCCACCAAGATGATGAAGGGGCTGGAACATCTTCCTGGTGAGGAAAGGCTGAGGGAGCTGGGTCTGGGTAGCTTGGAGAAGAGGAGGCTAAGGGGTGACCTCATCTATGCTTTTAAATATGTGAAGGGTGTGTGTCAGGAGGATGGGGTCAGGCTCTTCTCAGTGAAGCCCAGTGACAGGACAAGAGGCAATGGCTGTAAGCTGAAGCATAGGAGATTCCATGTGAATACATGTAGAAATTTTTTCCCAGTGAGGCTGCCAGAGCCCTGGCCCAGACTGCCCAGAGAGGCTGTGGAGTCTCCTCCTCTGGAGGTATTCCAAACCCATCTGGACATGCTTCTGTGTGACCTGGTCTAGGGAATCCTGCTGTGGAAGGGGGTTGGAGTAGGTGATCTTTTGAGGTCCCTTCCAACTCCTAACATTCTGTGATTCCCAGTCCTTATCTGAAAAGGGTTGGGGCCAGACTCTTTTCAGTGATGCTCAGCAACAGGACAAGGGGCAAGAGGTACAAACTGGAAGCCAGGAGGTTCCATCTGAACATAAGGGAAAACTTCTTTGTGTGACAGTGATGGAGTATTGGCCCAGACTTCAGAGTCTCCTTCTCTGGAGAGATTCCAAACCTGCTTGGATGTGATCCTGGGCAACCTGCTATGTGTGAGCCTGCTTTGACAGGAAGGGTGATCTGTAGAGGTCCTTTCCAATCCCTACTATGCTACAGTTATGTGACCTGCAGCTGTGCTATGTGGAAAACACCAAAAGTTTCTGTGCTTCTCAGTGAGTTTCACTTCCTTTGTGCTCTGATTTCTGTGACACCTTGCAGATCAGTGCTTTTTGGGGCCAATAATCTGCTGCTCAGGCTGAGAAAAGCAGCCCACTGATATATTTATACTGTTCCCAGGGCTTTTAGCAGTCTTAAGATCCCTGCATGATCCTGCAGTGTTCTGTGGCCATCTTCTGATGCAGGATCTCTGAAGAGCAGTCCCCTGCTTCCTGTTTGAAGGGTTTTGGTGTGTTTAACAAATGCTAAAATGAAACATGTTTCTGTAGCTTTCTGAATGTTAAAAGCAGATGAGGAGCTGACATTATTTACAGATGCTGCCTTTATCTGAGACATGGGAGCTATAATTCTCCCTTGTTTAAACAAGGGCATAAACCCACTAACAGTGCCCCTGTGGGGGGTGTGCAGCCATAACTTCTGCTTTAAATTGCACCAAGAGAGTCTCCAGGTTTTTAAGCAGTTTGTAAAAGTAATCATTTTCAGCAGTGGCTAGATATAGCCTATTTCCCACTAATTACTACTTTTGTTCTTGCTTTTAATCATGTAACACAAGAGCAAAGAGACAGGAGTTAGTGATTTTTGGCTCCTCAGAGATTCTCATCACATTCTTGCAATGATTTGGAAGGACTAATTAAGCTCAGTGCATGGAGGAGGAATGGGGTGGTTTGTTCTTGTCTGTGTTCCTGTTCACAAGGTTTCACTGTGCTGGCTCTGTGGATTTTCTCTCTAATTTGGGAAGACATCACCACCTTCATGCAAGCTTCAGTGATTTTTGGGTTTTTAGTAGGTTTTTTTGAACCTTAAAAAGAAAGGGCAGCTTTGAAGTGGAGGAAAATTGCATGGGGAGTGCACACATGTATATTTGATGTCAGTCTCTTTGAGTTGTTGTTTGCACTTTGCAGCTGAGGACAGGGGAGAGGAGGCAAAATCAGCAGATGCCTCTTGTAGAAGCCAACTTGTCTCTTCCCTCCCAAATTCTGGGGCTTCCAAACCTTGTTGCAGTGCTGGCTGCACGTTTGAAGTAGGACTTGAACAGTGAAATGCAAGTGATGTGTCTTGAGGGGAGGGCTTAAACTCTGCTGATCTGTCAGGTTTTATCTGTGGTGATGACTTGGTCACCTTGAGAGAGACAGCTAGTGGAATTTACAACCTGCAGCTTTACAGGGGTTTTATGTGTGTCTGCTGCTGTGTTATGGCCATGCAGTGGATTGTGGTATATCTTTACTCTAAAGCTACATCATAAATAAACTGTAGTTTCCTTTCTTATCCATGAGGTAGTTCAACTCAGTGAAACTTTTGGTCAGCTTTGTCTCTAGGGTCTGAGGTGAAAATGCAACCAAAACTTCAGAGACCACAAACCAAAGTGGTTCTTTTATACCTGATCTACTGGAAAGCAGCTCTGTGGAAAGAGACCTGGGAGTCCTGGTGGGCAACAGGATGACCATGAGCCAGCATTGTGGCCAAAAAGGCCAATGGCATCCTGGGATGCATCAAGAATAGTGTGGCCAGTAGGTTGAGGGAGGTTCTTCTCCCCCTCAGCTCTGCCCTGGTGAGGCCACATCTGGAGTCCTGGGTCCAGTTCTGGTCTCCCCTGTTCAAGAAGGACAGGGAACTTCTGGAGTGGGTACAGAAAAGGGATACAAAAATGATGAGGGGACTGGAACATCTCTCTGATGGGGAAAGGCTGAGAGAGCTGGGGCAGAGAAGGCTGAGGGGGGGATCTAATCAGTGCTTATCAATACTTTATGGGGGGGGTGGGTTGTCAGGAGGATGGGGCCAGGCTTTTTTCATTGGTGCCCAGTGACAGGTCAAGGGGCAATGGGCACAAACACTGCAACATAGGAAGTTCCATCTAAACATAAGGAGGAACTAAGCCCTGTCTGCTTAGGGAGGTGGTGGAGTCTCCATCTCTGGAGACATTCCAAAGCCACCTGGACACCATCCTGTGCAATGTGGTCTAGGTGACCCTGCTCTGACAGGTCCCTTTCAGCCCCTAATATTCTGTCAGTCTGTGATTGTGACAGTGACATGCAAGTGGCATGGTCAAAGATATCCTAGACTAGGGACTGTACTTCTTACTGCTTTTTTATTGTTGAGGTTCCAGAGCCACTGGGATTTGGAGGGAGGGAGGCATGGACAGGGGTATACTGAGTTTAGAAAGTAGAAGGGATATTTTTTTCCCCTGTGCTTTTTCCTCTTCCCTCTCATTTGGAAAATAATAAATGAATAACAGTCTGTTTTCCTTTTTCCACATGCTTTGCCTGGCTTTTAAAGATAGTGCAGGCTTGGAAAGCTGCATAAAACAATACCTGTTTCCAGCCTCTTTTCCCAGTGGCATTGCTAGAGCCTGTGGACTTTCATTTAGAGAAAAGAGAGAGAGAGAGAGAGAGAGAAAAAGACTGGTGTGAGCCATTGGCGGGTGCTGAATCACTGCGTGTTGGCCAGCTGCCCACATGCTGCAGGCAGTGGGGAAGTTGTATCCTGTGACAGTGATTCAAAGCCTGGCTGTTAGCAGAACGAGTTTGTTGTGATAGCTAAGCTGACAAAGCCCTCCTGTAAAGGAGCAGACTCCCTCTGCAGGTATAAACCTCGTGGACCCAAAGAGTTTGTCCTGTTGTAGCTGCTGTAGATCAAGCTGCTATGCTCTGGTACATTACACCAATGCAGACTGATGTTGCTACTGATGTACTGTCTGTGGGCTAATTTAGGAAGTTGATCTGGCTGATAGTTAGCTTTTTGGGTGGATTTTCAGCTGCCTGAGCAAGCTTTCTGTGTTGGTCATCTGTGTACCACAGTCTTGGGAGGAGGATGTGTTCTGCATGCTATTCCCTAACCTGCACTTGACCAGCTGCTGAGAAGTGTTGACTCTGGCCTACCAAAAACCTGTGTGTGGCTCAGCATTTCCATGCAGGTGATAAGCCATGCTTTGAAGAAAGTTTTGGGCAAGATTGAGGGACTTTTTAGGAGGTCAAACAGTGATAGAACCAGGGGAAATGGGTGTAAGGTAGAGGAGGGTAGATTTAGGTTGGATATTAGGAGGAAGTTCTTCACTCTGAGGGTGGTTAGACAGTGGAACAGGTTGCCCAGAGAGGTTGTGGAAGCCTCATCCCTGGAAGCTTTTAAGACAAAGCTTGATGGGGCCCTGGACAACCTGATCTAGTGGATGGTGTCCCTGCCCAGGCAGGGGGGTTGGAACTAGATGATCTTTAAGGTCCCTTCCAACTCTGATGATTCTCTGATTCTAAGATGTTAGTGTTTTGGTGGAAAGATTGAAATGGGAATGAGACTGTGTAGAGGCTGCCCTTTTGAAGAGCAAATTAGCTAGGTGAAAGCAGAATTTGCTTGCTCATCACTGAGCAGGCCTGGGTGGCACAAAGTAGCTGGCATTCAATCACATGACTCCCAAGATCCTCAAATGATGCTTAGCAAAGTTTTCACTGTCACTGCAATATCCTTCTAAGCAGTGTTGCAAGCAGCATGACAAGTCTGTAATAATCTGATTCCTTTTCTCCCACCTGGCAGGAGGAAGGCAATCCAGGTTATACCAGTTGGTTATTTTTTTTTTCCCCAGAGGTAATAGCTGACAATTTCACAGAGCTTTTCATAAGAAGGGTTGAGAAGTGAATGCCACAGCCCATAAAACACTTAGGACATTGTGTTCCTGCTGCCATCTATTTGCTTCACAATAAAGGTAGTGATTTCTTCATCCAGTGTGAGGCTCTGCTAGGGTTTATCTGTGGCAGCAGTTGGTTTTGAACTATCAAAAGAGTAGAAACTGTCTGTGGTGTGACAGTCACTTCCATGCTGCCTGTGGAGGCAGCTGCTGATAGCTAGGGTCATGTTAGGAACAAATGTGGCAGGATGCTTTGTTTCTGGGTCTGTGAACTTTGTTCCTTCTCTCTGTACTTAATGTTTAGTCACTGGCACATGGTCACACTTCTCCTTTGCATTTTGGGAGTTTGCAGCTAAGTCTGCTGGGGAAAAACATAAAGGAAAACTCAGACTAGCAGATGTCATGAGGCATGCAAATGTGGCTGCTTTCTTCTTGTATCCATTTTTCGGTGGGGAAGAGACTAAAAGGGGAAATTGCAGTTGTTTCAGCAGATCTGAGGATCAAAACTAGTCTTCCATGAGCACTATAAGTAGCTTTTGATTCCTCTTTTGCCTACCCTTCTGTAGACCTGTCCCAGGTACACTCCATCCTGAAGTTATGGCTCACCCAACATAGCACTGTCCTTCAGGCTGCTTGAAAAACAAACCTCATGTTTTATTAGGCTAAAATTTTACTTTGGCAGGTTTGTGGCCCCACACTTTTCTGTCCCCTACATGTCAGGGGGGCTCAAAGACTGGCCAACAGGAGACAGTCCTCCCACTTGAAGAACTTCTCCCTGTAAAGAGCTGTATTTATTTATTTGCAACAGCTCCTGAGTACTGTGGATTCTGTGGATACTGAGGGACTTCCTGATGAAAGTAATGCCAGTGTAAAATTTTTGGGGTCCTTGAGGACTCACAAGCTTTGGCCTGGTGTTGACCAGACCTAAGCTGGCCTTTGCAGAAAGGGGGAGGTGGAAGAGAGCTCTGTGCTTTGCAATGCTTCAGGTTCTGGGAAGGTTTTGTAGCTTGGAAGCAGTGCCAACTCTGAGCTGGCTCTGCCTCAGCATGGCACTGCTCCAGACCTAATAAACTCTGCTGGACTGCAGTTGACTTAATACAGAATCAACTTTGTTGTTTCCATATATGTGGCATAATTAATCTGTCATCCAGATAAACAATCCTGGGCAATCAAGAGCTAAGTATGTACTAGTAATTTTGGGGGGTGTGGTCCCCTCATGTTAGGCTTTTGAGTTGAATCTATTCTTGTTTTCCTTTTCTCTTCCCTTTTAACTAGTGGAATCAACATGTTCTTAAATGTGCACTTGAAAGTGAATGGTAGAGAGCTCCCTTGAGCTGTTCAGTGGCTTCTGAACATTGGCATGAGCATTGCCAGCAGGTGGAGGGAGGTGATCCTGCTGATATAATCAACCCTGATGAGGCTCCATCTGAAGGAACTCTGTTCAGTTCAGGGTTCCTCAGTACATTAGAGCCATGGAGCTCCTGGACCAAGTCCAATGCAGAGCTACAAAGATGATCAGGGGCTGGATTATCTCCCTTCTGAGGAAAGGCTGAGGGAGCTGGGCTTGGTTAGCCTGGAGAAGAGGAGGCTGAGACAGGATCTTGTAAGTATGTGAAGGGTGGGTGTCAAGAGGATAGAGCCAGGCTCTTCTTGGTGGTGCCAAGCAATAGGACACGAGGCAAGGAGCACACACTGGAACACCTAAACATGAGGAGGAACTTCTTTCCTCTGAGGGTGCCAGAGCACTGGAAGAGGCTGCCCAGAGAGGTTGTGGAGTGTCTGCATTGATTCCAAACCCTCTTGGACACCATCCTGAGTAATGTGCTCTGGGGGACCCTGCTGAGAGCATGGAGGTTAGACTAGATGACCTCTTGTAGTTCCTTCTAACCTTAACCATTCTGTGATGCTACTCCCCTTCAAAACCTGAGTTGTCCTGAGTATCTTTTTTTCTCTGAAGCCTCTCTGGGCAGAGATGCTGTGGCAGTATCCTTTCCACACACACCCTCCCCCCATTTCCCTTTTTCTCTTCTGCAACATCCATGTAAACAGGTTGTTTTTATTGCCTGCTGCTTTTCTTCCCTACAGATGACTTCTGGAGGGACTGAGAGCATTCTGATGGCCTGCAAAGCATACAGAGACCTGGCTTATGAGAGAGGCATCAAGCAGCCAGAAATGTGAGCAATACCTTACCATGGCTTGTTTCTTGCTTTGGGCACTTGTGGGATTTACTGTTCTTCTGAGTTGAGAGGTGGCTACTGGATCTCAATCCTTTATTTCATAGCTCATTACCACCTCCTCATCATCCATCTGTTTCTGGAAGATTGAAACCTGGGTTGAAAGCAGCAATGCAAAAGCACAGGAACACTTAAGCAGCCTGAGAGGCATGAATGTTGCTGCAGGGCTGTGGTAGCTGTGCTGTGCAGATGTATTTTGGCAATACCTGCATGCAGCTCCAGACAGAGCCTTCTCCTGTCAGCTTTGGGCCCCACTTGAGCAGAGATTGGCAGGCCCTTTGAAGTGTTCAAGGGGTTTGATTTATTCAGATCAAAGAGGGTTTAGCCTGCAAACTCTGAGACTAAAGCTGGGGCTGATTGCAGCTGAAATGAGGAATTGTGCTAATCAGTACACAGCTAATAGAGGATTTGCTCTCTCTAATATGCTGCTTTTTTTCCAGACAGTGCATCAAAAATATTTCTCTGCTTAATTGCTTACAAGGGGAAAATGTAAAAAGAGATGAAACACTTTGGTGGTTCATCTTCTGCTGAATTCCTGCTGGGTTTTTTTTTTTTCTTCCCTTTCTAACATTTTTGCATGCTTTTCATGGCCCTGGTAAAGATATGATGCCTCAGAAAATGAGGTTAAGGCTGTTCAGCCACTGCTATTTGAGATGGGAGACAGCAAATATTATGTTCACTTGGTGTATTTGTGTTGCTCCTTCCCTTTGGTAGGGCTTCATACACCCCTCTCAGGGAGGGTAGCTGGTTGGAGATGGTACAAGACATTGGCTTTCTTGGGAATTCTGGTTCCTGGTTCAAAGATGATCATGCAGTGGGATAACATTACTAGAATAGGGCTTTTTCTGGGTTGTACAAGCTTGAGCATCCATCATTTAGGTTCAGAACAGCATGTGGCCTCTCTACCCCAGAGAGTATTTTCCCCACCACCTTTTTCTCTCCTTTTATTTTTTTATCAGCATGGTTTTTAAGTAGTCAAAACATGTGTTTGACTTGTTTGTGACCTGTCTGAATTAACAGGTTGAATTTTCCTCCTGTTCATGATAAGGTTTAGGTGCTGCCTAGGTTGACATCTGCAATCTGTTCCTTCTCTAGGCTGGTCCCAGTGAGTGCTCATGCAGCATTTGACAAGGCAGCACACTACTTTGGCCTGAAGTTGGTTCACATCCCATTGACCAAGGCTATGGAAGTGGATGTTCAGGTATCACTTTAAGCAGCACATCATTCTTTTGGAGGGAAATCTACCTTGTGCAGCAAATAGACAGAAACCTACCTATGCAGGCAGGGATTGAGGGCACCCTCAGGAAGTTTGCAGGCAACACCAAGTTGAGGGGAAGTGTTGATCTGGTTTGAGGGTAAGGAGGCTCTGCAGAGGTATCTGGGCCAGCTGAATCAATGAGCTTAGGCCAATTGTATGAGGTTCAGCAAGGCCAACTGCTGAGTCCTACACTTGGGTCACAACAATCCCATGCAATGCTTCAGGCTTGGGGCAGAGTGTTTGGAAAAGCTGTCTGATGGAAAAGGACCTGGAGGTATTGGTTGGAGATGAAGCAACAGTGTGCCCAGGTGGCTAAGAATGCCTGGGTTGGATCAGCCATAGCATGCTGTGATTGTCCTCTGTATTTGGCACTGGTGAGGCCACACCTTGAATACTGGGTTCAGTTTTGGGCCTCTCACTCCAAGGAGGACATTGAGGTGCTGGAGTGTGTCCAAAGAAGAGCAACAAAGCTGGGGAAGGGTCTAGAGCACAAGTCTTGTGAGGAGCAGCTGAGGGAACTGGGGGTGTTTAGTCTGCAGAAAAGGAGGCTGAGGGGAGACTTTCTTGCTCTCAGCACCCTGAAAGGAGGTTGGAGTGAGGTGGGGGTTGGTCTATTCTCCCAAGGAACAAGAAACAGGATGGGAGAAAGTAGTTTCAAGTTGCTACAGGGGAGGTTTAGATTAGATATTAGGAGAAATTTCTTCACTGACAGATTGGTTAAGCATTGGAACAGGTTGCCCAGGGAAGTGGTGGAATCATTGTCCCTTGAAGGTGTTAAAACAATGTGTAGATGTGTCACTTAGGGGCATGGTTTAGTGGTAGACTTGGTAGGGCTGGGTTAACAGTTGGACTTGATGATCTTGAAGGTCTTTTCCAATATTAATAATGCTATGATTCTGTGACTGCTTCCTGGAAATTAAGTGGCAGGAGTAAGTGCCTGTCATTGTAGAGAAGGTTTTGTTTGAAATAAAGAGATCTAAACCTTTGTCCTGTGTGATGCCTTCAGAATCAAGTAATTTATGTTTCAGAAATAGTCCCAGATTTCAGATGAGAGTGAACAAAGTGTTCTAGTTATTTCCAAATGGATGAGTTAAATGACTTGGTTGATGTCTCCTGATGTTTGTAGCTCATTGCTTTGCTCTCTGTAGGCTTTTGTGTGTTGGTTTTTAATACTAGACAACACTGCATGTTTTCACTTTTTATCTTTTTTGGCAGGATGGCACTTGGTAAATGGAATGTGAGCATCTTCTCTCTTTAAATCTTCAGGCAATGAGGAGAGCTATCTCGAAGAACACAGCCATGCTGGTCTGTTCTGCACCCCAGTTCCCACATGGAATTATGGACCCTATTGAAGAGGTGGCAGAGGTAGGGTGGCACTCCTGGGACTTCTGGGTGCTGGAGCAATAAAACCAGCATGTCCTTATGTAAAAGAAGAGCAGAAGGATTCCAGGATGCCAACACATTAGGAGGAGCAGACTGGTTGGGAAGGGTATTACTATCCTCAAATCAGGTGTTAACCAACAGCAGGGAGAGTAGGACATAATTTGGAGATGAGGAGGAATATGGGACTATTATTTTTGGGGGGGGTGAGGGTAAGGGGCTCTGGAACTGCTGCAAGAATGTGGGCTTTAAATACCAGAAGTTACCTCTGGGTGTTGTCATGAAGTTGTTTGCTTGAAGCAAAATAGTTCACCTGATAAAAAGGCTCTGATTTAAGGCCAATGGGTTGTAGCAAACTTGGTGCAGAAGTTGTGTGGAGGGAGTAGAATAGAATAGAATTGCCAGAGTTGAAAGAGACCTTAAAGATCATCTAGTTCCAACCCCCATACCTGGCAGAGACACCATCCACTAGATCAGGTTGCCCAGAAGCCCCATCAAGCCTTGTCTTAAAAGCTTCCAAGGCCTGTGAACATGAAGCCACTTCTATCTGTCTATGGAGTAGGAGTCAAAGGGCTGAGATCTTATTGTTCAAACACACCTCTTGATTTTCCTCTGTGCTCCAGTTAGGTATTTTGTCTTTAAGCAGCCAGGGCTTCTGCTCTTCTCTTCCTTTGGATCAGACTATTTTCAGACCACACTGTCACATTTCTTTGGGAAATATGGCAAAATGCCAAGATAGGATGTTGACTTTCTTCTCACTGGCAGTCTTCATGCATGTGGAAGGCAGGAAAAGGCATCCAATAAGTACTCAACCCATGAAGGCAGGAGAAGGCATCTCACAAGTACCTAGCCCTTCCAGATTTCCTATCCTTGACAGTTTGAGAGCTGTGTGATGCTTCAAAAGGGTCCAGAAAACAAGTAACTGTGAAATGCAGAGTACCTTTTGGTGACTGGAGTTTGGGTGCCCCAACTGAGTGCACCCTCTGCAAGTTTGCAGATGACATGAAGCTGAGTGGTGCAGTTGACACACCAGAAGGACAGGAGATACCATCCAAAGGGAGCTGGACAAACTTGAAAGTGAGCCCATAAGAACCAGATGAAGTTCAAGAAGTCCAAGTGTCAGGTCCTGCATTTGGGTTGGGGCAATACTAGGCATGAGTACAGTGTAGGAGATGAACTCATTGAGAGCAGCCCTGTGGAGAAAGATTGGGGGTCATGGTGGATGAAAAGCTGGACCCCTATACTCACTAACAAGGAAGGTCTGGTTGAAAAGGGAGAGGTTGGGGACAACCTTGGCTGCAGCAATCATGAGATGGTAGGGTTCAGGATCTTGTGTGGTAGGAATGGAATACCTAGTAGGATCACAACCCTAGACTTCAGTAGGGCCAACTTTGATCTCTTCAAGAAGAAGGGGGGTTGGACTAGATGATCTTTTGAGGTCTCTTCCAACTCCTAACATTCTGTGATTCTGTTGTTCTAGCAGCCTTCCAATACCTATAGGGGGGAGACTCTTTACCTAGTTGGAAATCAATAAGACAAGTGGGAACAGCTTCAAACTGAAGGAGGGAAGATTTAGATTTAGGTCTTAGGAAGAAATTCTTTACCCAGAAGGTGCTGAGGCACTGGAACAGGTTGCCCAGAGAGGTTGTGGCTGCCCTATCCCTGGCAGTGTTCAAGGCCAGGTTGAATGTTGCCCTGGGCAACCTGGTCTAGTGGGTGGCATCCCTGCCCATGGGAGGGGGGTTGGAAGTAGATGATCTTTGTCCCTTCCAGCTCAGACCATTCTATGACCCACATCATTTTCTTACCTGATTCTTACCAGACTCTCTTGTTCACCCACAGCTTGCAGTGAAGTACAAAATCCCCTTCCATGTTGATGCCTGCCTGGGTGGCTTTCTTATTGCTTTCATGGACAAGGCAGGGTTCCCTCTCAAGCACCCATTTGACTTCCGTGTCAAAGGTGTCACCAGCATTTCTGCTGACACCCACAAGGTAAGAAGCAGGGAGAAAGCTATTCCAGTGCTTCCATTTTTTTGGGGGTGGGGAGGTGGGGGAGTGATTCCCAATGCCATCCTTGCCTTCAGACATATCTACTCTGAAGGAGTGCTGAAGTGCAAGGGCTAGAGGCTGCTCTCTTTAGGTGCTTTGAGCTGTGTGTCAGAGTATGGGCAGATGGGATCTTGGTGATTACATGAATGTAATGTGTTCCTGTGGCCTCTGGCTGCTTTCTGCTCTCTTGCAGTATGGTTATGCTCCCAAGGGCTCCTCTGTGGTGCTCTACAGTGACAAGAAGTACAGGAGCTACCAGTTCTTTATAGCACCTGACTGGCAAGGAGGCATATATGCCTCCCCATCCGTGGCAGGCTCCAGGCCTGGTGGAATCATAGCTGCCTGCTGGGCAACCCTGATGCACATAGGAGAATCAGGCTACGTGGAGGCTACCAAGAGGATCATCAAAACAGCACGGTTCCTTGAGTCAGAGTATGTGCAGGAAGTACTGATCTAATTGTACTGTTGAACCCTTTCTTCTCCCAAACTGCTTTTGTTTTCTTTTGCAACTTTTCTTTTTCCCTGGAGGAAGTATAGCATGTTAGCTGCTGGGTAAGGATCCACTGGGCAGTTACAGGAGAAGGTGCTTTGTGTGTACACAGGTGCTGCCCTGTGCTGGATAGCTGAGAGGTAGAAAGGAGGGATGCAGGCATCTTTGCTTAGCTGGCTTGGCTTTAAGAGTTTCTTCTGCTTCAGCCATGAGAGAGAATCTAGAAGGACTTACTCAAGATGAAAAAAGAGGGGCTCTACTCTTCTTTAGTGGGATGCTTGTGTTGCTGTGTGAGCTGAGAAGCTGATTTTCTTTGCTACTCTCTCTTCCCTTGCCTTTCTGTCTTCCCTCTTCCATTTCTTCCTGAGTTTACTTGACTTTACAGCCTGTAATGACCTGAGTCCTCTTGCAAGTCTCAATGGCCTGAGCTTGTTACATGGGTGTTGTTTTTTTGGTAGGAATGTGCTGTCTTCTGTTCCCTTCTGGAGCTTTTACTTTGAGGCTTCAGATAGATAGACAGAATATCTGGCCCCTGTAACCCTGATCAGTCACTTCTTTTCTTCTTTCTCTTTTCAAGGTTGAGAAAAATTGACAGCATCTTCATTTTGGGGAAGCCTGAGCTGTCTGTCCTCTCCATTGGTTCAGACACTTTTGACATCTATCGATTATCTAATTTCTTAGCTGCAAAAGGATGGAACTTAAATGTCCTACAGTTCCCATCAAGGTGAGTTTCTGGAGCCCATGTTTGTGTAGTCAGGGTCTACGTGTGGTAGATGTGTAGATGGTTGACTTCAGGCCATGTAGCTCTTGTGATTTGCTGAGTGGTGTTGTCCATAGCTGATAAATTATATGTAGGCTGCTTCTCTGCAGAGAAGGAATGACTTCTGTAATTGCTGATATCCTCGCTGAAGTAAGTGCTGTATAAGGCAACAGTAATTTAATGAGCCTGGCAGAGGCTCATTAAATCTGAGGCTCATTTTCTATTTACTTCTGTCTAATAGAAGCAGAAAAAATAGAAGCAGCCAGGACTTTAATCTCATGTTAGTTGTCTAAGGGTTTGTAGATTTATGTATGCATTTTTAGTATCTTCCTGTTGCCCATTGAAGATTGAAGGTAGTTGAGGGAACAGTGGAGGGCTGATGATTTTCAGTCATCTTTCCAGCCTGGTGTAAAATGAACTTTTGCCAAAGTTTCCTTGAGCAGGTAGTTGTTGGTTTTGGGTTTTTTTTTAATGTGGGTAGAAGGGGGAAATGCTCTAGGATGTAGCTGCACTGCAAAATTGTTGGACTTGCAGTTGGCATGAAGTGAAGTCTAGAGAGCCTGCAGATACAGCTCAGAGGTGCATGTGAGTAGCCCTGTTCTTTCTGCTGGATCACAGAATGTTAGGAGCTGGAAGGGACCTCAAAAGATCATCTAGTCCAACCCCCCTGCCACAGCAGGATTCCCTAGACCAGGCCACACTGAAGCACATCCAGATGGGTTTGGAATACCTCCAGAGAAGGAGACTCCACAGCCTCTCTGGGCAGTCTGTGCCAGGGCTCTGGCACCCCCACTGGGAAAACATTTTTTTTCTTGTATTCACACGGAACCTCCTATGCTTCAACTTGCAGCCACTGAATGAAGTAATTCTGCTCAGCACAGCTTAAATCAGTCAGTCACTGCAGAAGCAACAGGACTCAAGTAGAGGATCAAGTCCAAAGTATGAAAAAACCCACTATGAAGAACCACTGGATTCAAATGCAGTAGGACATTTAGACCAGTGACAAGAAAAGACTTTAAAGTAGCAGAGTCTTCCACAGGACTAACAAGGAGTAAACACAGCAAACTGGACCTTAGTATATTCAGACACAAGATCCTACAACTGCAGTTGCCCGTGGTATCAAGGGTCTCAGCAGCGATGATCCAGGCCCTGTTGGAAGTTTGAAGCCCCACTCCTTCCTCCTTCCCCACTTTGCCCCCCTGTTGGGATAAGAAAATGTTCTATTTAAATAGTGTCCCTGGTCCTAAAGTTGCCCTTCTTTAATGGATCTTGCTCTCCTCAAACCTCACTCCAATCCAGATGTTATAAAATGAGTTAAAAAAAATTAAGGCATGTGAAAAGTTTCCATATTAATACCAGCNGATGCTGACTTCCATGCTGTGGGTGGCTGATGGCTTATCTAAACTGGAGAGGAAGGGGAAGGAAACAGTGGCAAGGATCACTGTGCTTGCTGGCAGCTGCATTTTCCTCACCTGGAATGAGCTGAATAAGTGATAGGTCTCTATGTATGATGAAGTTAGGAAGGAAGGAGGAGTTGTCATTGTGCAAAAGAAGAGCTGAACTCTCCATAGCTTGGTTCTAGCAAGTATTTTGCAGCTTTTACCTTTAACTGGAAGGGAGTGGATCCTCTTTACCCATTATACTGCTGAAATGCTATTTTAAGGAGGTACATAGTTGTCACTGGCCACCCTAAACTGCAGTCAGCTGCTTAGAAAAGGTGGAGCTGTGTGTAGATTGAGGTGGTTAATCTCTCCCCTCTCCCTTGCCTGCCCAGCATTCATCTCTGCATTACCCAGTTGCACACAAAGCCTGGTGTTGCTGAGCAGTTCCTGAAGGATGTCAAAGACAGCATCGCAGATATCATGAAGGACCTCAACGCCAAGACCACTGGCATGGTAAGGAGGCCAGCCTACAGGGGAGGGGATGGTTAAGATAAGCATGTTTCTCTGATGCTGTTAATGATCCTATGTAACAAATCTCCTCTTCTCTGCCTAGGGAGCTATCTATGGAATGGCCCAGTCTGTCCCAGACAGGAGCTTGGTAGCAGAGATTTCTCAGGCGTACCTGGACGGCCTCTACAGCACAGATGTTCTTTGCAGTGAAAAGCACATGAATGGCTCTCCTGGCCACCACTGACTGTAGTGCAACAACCAATGCCTTGCCAGCTAGCACTGGGGTGGTTCTAAAGGTTTCTTAGGGGAAGAGATTGCAGTAAGCCTTTGTTTCTCCAATTGCAGGTCTGACAGCAGCTTGAGCGTGAAAACTTCCCTGTCTTAGTCTGTTCTGAAATCCACCTAATTTTCATGCCCAACTTTAGTTTTAGGGCTTCTCTTCCCTTCCCTCTGCTTATTTTCATCATGACTATTCATGGTGAACTGAATGTCCATTCCACAACTCCAAATTCCTCAGGTATTTTGCATGTGATTTCATTCCTTGCTGTTTTCTTCTCCTCAAACCTGGTATTCAGGTAGTGACCACCCAAGTCTTAGATGTGAGTTCTCACGTTGTGTTCTGATGCTTCAATCTTTCCAGAAGTTGAAGGCAGAAAATAAATTGAATAGTTTTCTTTTCTTTTTGAGTATTCCTCCAAGCTACTGCATTTAACAGACTGTGCTGGAAGCCTTATACCTATGGAATGCAGAGCTGATAAACTGGCATAGGAAAGATGCTTGTGTACTCCTTTTGAAATCCCCCCTAGAGATCTCAGTGAGGATGGAATCAGTATCTGCTGAGGAAAAAGAAAACCAACCCAAGACAAAATCCTTTTCTGGAATCTCTTGGTTTGAATAACAGCAGAAATAGAAAGCAAGCAGTTGCTGTAGGGAGAGGAACTGGATGGTACTGAAAATCCTGGGTACATTGTCACTGTTGTGCTTCCCTGCTCTCTTCTAGAAGACATGCATTTCCCACCTGGAGTGGCTTTTGTTGTATCCTGCACAATTCTGGAGGGATGTGCAAACCAGTGAATTCCCTGTTGATAACTTGAAGGTTTTGCACTATCTCACAATGCTCTTGGAGAGTCAGTCAGGCCCTGGCCTCTGCCATACCTAGGGACTTCATGTGATGAACAGATAGCACCAAAGCTGACCTTTTTTTTTACTGCTGCCTTTTAGGATAAAAAGGTGATTTTTTTTGTACCAGTAGTAATCTCTGCTCATTGCACTGATTCCTTTTTAAGGCACATTCTCAAAAGGGCATTCACCAGTGTGCCTTGATGCTTCTCTGGCTGTGGGTTGGTTGGGGTTTTTTTTTTTAAATGGGATGATGCCAGGGAGGATTTGGAGGCTTCAGCTGTTGACTGCAATCTTTGCTGTGGTCTTTTCCTTATGGTACTATACTGAAACAGAACCTCAAAGGCAGACTAGCCTCAGAAAATATGCAAATATGTATGCTTGTAAACTAGAATAGCAGCTTTATAAGCCAGGTCCATTCACAGTATTACAAAGATGCTGCTGTAGCTCTTGAGAGGTAGGTGATAGGATGCAGCAAGGTGGAAATATTCAAGCCTTGGGCATGTGGCTCACCCTTCCTATTTTTCTCTGCTCTTTTTATAGTGAGAATTTTCCCAGTGCAACTTGTGAGGTAGTTTGTGATAGAGTCACTCCTGAAGGGCTTTCCCCTTGGGTTTCCTCTCAGCTTTTTGCAGCTACCAAGAGTTTCCCAGGCAGAAATCAATGCCTGGGAGAAAACTTTGTGCCACCTCTGCAGAATCTTAGTGCAAGGCATCTGTCTTTTTGCTGGAGTGGACTTGTTAGCCTGAAGCTGACCCTCACTGGCCAGTTAAGCAGCTGAAGCACATGCTTGCACAGGAATTACACTGCATTACAGTGCAGCCTTGGGCTCAGTGATTGTGAGCAGGATGTTTGCTTTTTAACAGGTTTATTCTCAGTGCTAGGAGACAAAAGTATTTTTGGCCTTCTTTCCTAAAATTGAAAACTTTATGCATGTCTCTGAGCCCATTTGAGGCATCTGAATTGCCTGATAGTCTCTTGATAGTGTTACCAGTACCTGTTTCTTCTGTTAATGCTTTGCCAGTGTGACCATTGCTGCCTCTCTTTGAGTTTGCTCTACTTCAGAGACAGTCTTAAATGTCTGGCTACTGTGATGGTTCTCCTTTGAGCTGAGATTTAAAAAGAGAACAGAAAAGGGAGGTACTTTTTTTCTTCCTGCTTTAAAAGAAAGAGGTGGGGGGAGGTTAAGGAGAGAGCAACTCCCTTCTCTCCTCTGGTTGCATCCTCCTCGAAGGATGTAGATGGATCTACCAGATCAGTGCTTCATTTCACATTTTTGGATCTATTTAAGATGTTATTTGCAAGTCACTGTATTCCATTCTGGGCTTCACTTACTTCAGAGTATTTGTGGGTTGAATTGTTTTAGCTGTGTTTGTTCTATACTGTAAATGTACTCCTCTGGTCAGGAAGAGGCCAGTGTCATTTTACTGGGGTGTAGTCTTTATTCATCCTTGTCATCTAACATGTAATCTGCATTTCCCTTCACTGTGCCAAATGGTCTGAGAAAAATGATGTGATTAACAGGCTGTGTAATTATGGAAAAGGAAAAAAAAAAAACCAATAGAATTCTTTTCTGGACTGGATTATGAGCTGAAACTGGATGGTACTTTAGACCTGGAGGGGTCTTTGTGACTACTAATTCCAGGGAGATTTCTACCTAGCAGGTTTTCTAAGGGAGACATGAAATTTGGTGCTTGTACAAAGCACTCCCAAGGAATTTGTGTGCTTTTAGGTACTAGACTGAAGAATATCCAGTGGGATGGACCAAGAAGAGAAGATTGTGTCTTCATGCCATGGATTTCAGCTGCACTTTTCTGCTGATTTGGGGGAGGGAGGAAGTGGAAGGGTTGTGCACAACACAATAATATTGTGCCCAATAAATACACATTGACTGTTTCATCAACAAATGGGACTGTCCATCTGGCAGTGTTCTGTATTGCTTTCATTTGCCACTGTAAAACTGTAGGCTGAAATAGCTGAAGAGATGGTGGAAATGGGCCTAGTTTGTATTAAAATGGTGCATTTAGCTATCTAGGCTCATTGAACTCTTCTTTTTCTCTTTCAGTGCTCATTGGAATGAACAGGGACCTATTGCTCCTGGTCTTTGCTCATGCACAGCCTAGTCTGTGGCAGTGAGAATGGTTTATGAATCCTCCTAACTCTGCCTGAGGGCTGCTCTTGGGTTCTGTCAAGATAAAGGTGGTGGTGTCCATGGCTACATCTTCATGTGATGTGGAAGGATGCTGGAAATTGTCATTTAAGAGCTGTGAATTTTCTCTTTAAATCTTTATAGGACTTTAAAGGGATAAAGACAAAAAAAGGAAGACTTGAATCAGGTGTTTGTAGTGTTTCTCCCAGGCTGTTTTGCTGAAAGGAACTACTTAATGTTATCTTGGAGGTCTTTTCTAACCTTAATGATTCTAGGATTCTGCTGTTGGTTTCACAACAATTTGTTCCTGCAGCAATTTTCTTGCAGCCTCTCTGAATGCTGAGCTCATTGTGTCATGGGAGTGAAGGTCTTACACCATCAAACCCACCTAGTGTGCCTCTTTTGGGGGAGGTATTCCACCATAAAGCAGCCCCTGGCCCATTGCTGCTTTTGGTTCTGCCTTCCCTGTGCTTGTTGTGCCTGGGTTATGATCCACTTGTGACTTTAGCACAAGCAGTTTTTCTCTCATCTGCTCTGGCTTTTGAGAATCTCATTCTCTTTCAGTCCCTTTTCACTTTTGAGGTTCAGGGTTGTGAAGGCACCTGACATTTCTGCACAAACCCTTTTTTTTTTTTTCCCCTTGGCAGAAGCACTTTCTTCAGAGCAGTCAGGCCCAGTACCTGCCTGTTGAAAACAGCATGTTGACAGTGAGGTCTCCTTCCAAACTGACACCAGGTTAACCAAGATTTATTGTAAACATTTTCAGTTGATATCCTACTAAAGGTCAGTTACTGGAAGGGTGAAATCACATGGCCTGCTCATAATACTGTTACTGGTTATGTTAACAGAGAAACCAAAGAGGTCACATACCACATTTTAGGTAAACAGCATATTCCAGTAGGTCAGGAACAGTAACAGTGGCTGGATAGGGTCAGGCTCTGGCAAGATTTAGCAGTGTAACGTGACTCCTGGTGGAAGTGCAGGGCTGCTGCAAAACCCAGAGGTGCTCTGCAGGTGGTTATGGACTGGGAGAGCTGGGTTTAAGAATGGAAACAGCAAGATCAGAGATGGATAGATCATACCCAAGAGATGCCTCCATCCATCTGAGCTGCAGTGGGGACTTTGGCATGATGCCTAGGCAGTCTGGAGCCAGGAAATAGCTTGGATGTGGGAGAAGGCTGTAGGTGCAGCTGTCCAGGGAAGGTGCAGGCTGGAGCAGCAGCAGCAGCAGAGCAGGTTTTTGGGTTTCCTGGGTCTCTCTAGTCAAGACAAAGAAGCTGCCACCTGCTCGATGAAGCTGGCCAAGTTGATGTCTCTCTCTGATAAGCCTCCACACTCATGGGTGCTCAAGGTGATGTGGACCTAAACCAGACAGACACAGACTTGACTGACTGTTGCTGGGAGAAAAGAGCAGGAATGGGTTTCTCTCAGTGCTGCAGACAGTTTGCATCTCATGAGGCAGTAGCATTAGGACTTTCTATTAGTAAAAAGTCACAGGGTCTGGTGCTTTACCTGGTTTTCTCCTTCCCACAGTTCATCCTAGCCACAAGCTGCCACTACCACCCCTGCCTTGGTCACAGCAGTTGGCTGTGCCCACTTTTCAACCCCCTCTTTCTCCAGAAGCTTTTCCTGTTGCTGCTACTTCTACTACTGATTTTAAGAAAGCCACTCTGGTGCCAGCCTACAGGCAAATACTGCTTCACTTAACCTAGGTATAAAAGGGGGAAGAAAGGATCTGTAAGGTGTCTGCAATACACCAAGGCAGCAGCATATGAGGGAGGAGGTCCTACTGATCTGAACAGGTCTTTCTGCTGCTGTTTTATGCCTCAAAAAAAAAGGGATCTGCTCCCTGAAGAGGTCTGTGGGCTCCCACCATTCCTCTTTCTTACCTTATTGTACACATTGAACCATTCAGGGTGGTGATCCAGTTTTTCTGCTTGTAGAGCCACTCTGGTCATGAAGCCAAAGGCCTGCCCAGAGGATTAAGAAGAAAAGTTAGCTCTGAACCACTTACCCTGCAAGACATTGTTTTTCTGACCATTATTATTATTATTCATGTTATACCTCATGTTTCTAAGTAACCCAACCAAATGCAAGGCCAGGGATATATTTTGTTGGGCCTTTTTTTATGGGTTTTCCTCTTCTTGGGGAGCTTTTCCAGACAAACTGAGTGCTGGGAAGACACTTTGGTGTCTTGGACAGGTTGTTTTGCTCAGCTGTTGTATTTCAGGAGGAGCATGAAGGGGTTTCTTTGGCTGAGCCTTGGAGATGGGGCTCCCTGCTCTGCAAACTAGGTCTCCTGCTTTGTAAAACTCAGTGTAACTGATGCTCCTACCCTGTTGAAGTCCTTGAAGTGAAACTCCTTGAAGATGGCATCTCTGCCTTCCACTTCATTCCACCCCACGGCTCTCAGGTTTGGCAGCAGCTGCTCCCTCTCCTCTGTGCTCAGCCTGTGGGCTTTTCCTGCCTGATGCCACAGAAAGGAAGGAGGAGAGGAACAGATCAGAGTCTTAGAGGTAGGATGAAACAGCTGTTGAAAGCAATGAGGCATCACAAGGGTTGTGGGTCCATGGAAGGAGGTGCAGACTGGGTGGGAGAGTTCCAGCCTGTGTCTGAACTTGAACTGGGGGATGCTGATGATAGGAGATCTCAATGCTGTCCTCTGCTCCCTGCCCTGGGTACATCCTGCATGTATCTAGGTCTAGTGAAGTCCAGCTTTGTCACTTTTTGGCCTCTGATGTGCAACACCTACCACTTGACCAGGACACTCATTCTGACCTGAGGTACTAAGAGACAATAGCTGTGGGAGGTTACACTCCCAAATACATAAAAGAATAACCTGAAACTCTGTAATGGCTTCTAGAACTGAGAATTGCTGGCTTTTGAGGCTTGTGAAGTGCCTTCCTGAAGTGGGAGGGCTTTACTTGCAGGCCATCTGCACTGGAAGAGTGTTTTAGAGGAGAAAGAAGTGGTTTGAGTTGGAGAAGTGAGTCACTGTTAAATTGGAGTTGAGCTCCTTTTTGTTTTGCAGTTTCCCTTAGGTTAGGTTGGAGTTGAAGAGGTTGTATCTGTCTGTGAGTAACAAAGGGCAGAAGGAGGGGCTGTGATTTAACATTGTCTTCTGCTCTTGGGCAGAGCTGCTGTTATTTGTTTAAGGGGGGAGGAAGCAACAGCTCTTGGCTTTGGGGTATGAATAGAGGCAAAGATGAAACTAAAATGGAATTTCTTGGGCTGGGGGCTAACCAAGCCAGAGTTATCTTCTAGCTCAGTGTGAAGTACAGAGGGGTGCTGTTCTATCTGTGAAAGGTTTATGTTCTGGCAAATAAAATTTCTTTCTGAAAGGTCTTTTCTGACCTTAATGTTTCTAGAATTCTAAGTTAGGAGTCCCAGCAGATATGCTCTTGTTTCTTCTGGGTGTTTGGTTAGCACTTGCTTAAGATGCTTTGTTTGGCCATTGATGCTCAGAAGTAGCATCTGAAACAGCTGAGTAAAATGGGTCTTTTCCTTTCCTAGAGTTTGCCTGCTCATAGGCTGCACAAAACCAAAGAGGCAGGCATGGAGCTGATGTTTGTAGATTCTTCTTTGGTTTTGCATGTTTTGAGGAAAACTGGAAGTTTCATGCCTTATTCCCATGTTACTGGGTCAGCTAAGCCATAAGGCTGTGCCACTGCCTACCCATCTATGTACCTGTGACCATTATGCTGAAAGCAAGCTGTCAGCTGCAGAGCACTTCATGATGTGGAGAGTGCCAAGGGTGTTTCCTGAAAGCTGAAAGTCAGGGGTGGCTGGTGGAGGGGAGTGTGAGATGGTTGCTATCACCCCCCCCAGCATCTCAGCTGAATGCTCTCCCTCTGGCATGGTGTTTGGGAAACACCTTCCTCACCCATGCCTCCCTGCTAGCATTCAAACCACTCAGTCTGTGTGGTTTAGATGGTGCCCTGCCACCCTCTCCCAACACCCACCCCCCCACAATGTCAACCCCTGTCCCTTTCCCAGCTCTGGCTTTGAAGGGAAGGTAGTGAGTAAACAGGGCTCAGCACAATAAACCCTCAGCCATTGCCCTTTCACGTTGATGGTGTGATAAGCCAGGTGAGGGTAGCTTAGCAACTGGAGAACGTCAGGACAGAGGCTGGCTCTGCACGGAGTTGCTGGTGGTGGGGGGCACCCATAGGGATCATCCTGGGGGACTCTGATAGGGGCTGTGCCAGGTTTCAAGACCCAGGGCTGAAACTCCCTGCTTATTTATAGGTGCTAAAGAGAGGAAAGGCTGTGTAAAGCTAGAACTGTTACTTGCCTGGAGTAAAGGGGGCTTATGGGCACAAGAAGGCTGGGTTCCAAGCCAGCCTCCCTCAAGCAGAGCAAGAGACCAGGCTGCTTTGGGAGGGACGTGGCTTAATTGTTCTCTGAACCATTGTCTGCATCGAGACTATGTGGGAGCATGGGCTCCAGGGCTTTTTCCAGGCCCAGCTCCTCTCTGAGAGCCCAGCAGAAGTGGGAAAGCACAGCTAGGCTGAGGTTTGGCCAGTGGACTACAGGAAAGCCAGCTCCTTAGGCTGTGTCTTTTGATGCTTGAACCCTTTGTCCTGAGCACTCTCTGTGTCTCCACTTTGCTCTCTTCCCTCCTTCTTCACCCCAGTACATTGGCCAGCCTGCTGGTTTTGTTAATGCTTTCATGAGCACTTATTCCTTTAAAACACACTCTTCTCATTAGGGAAATTTAATTATTTTGTTTTCTTTTGCTGGCTCTCAAATGCCAAACACATTTGCGTTCTTTTCTTACCAGCAGGAAACCAAGGAAATGTATTGTGCAACTGAGGGAGAGGAACCAGCATGAGAAACTGGGAGAGCTTTGGGCTTTCCAGAGGTGAAACAACCAACCCTCTTTGCTCAAACGAACATCTTCCCTTTTAAGGGTGACTTGTCACCTAGGAGAAGGTAAAGTGGACAGCACTGGTGTGAGCAGGAGCCTGGAGGCAGGGCTGGAGTTAGGTATGCCTCAAGCCCTACGGTATTTTGCTCCTATCACTTCCTGATCACAAAGCTGATTGTGTGGGACCACGCAGGTGGAGCACACGGGGTGGGGGTCACATTGCCATGCAGAATTGGGGTCACACATGGCAGCACAATCTTGCTACTGGAGCCTTCCCCTCCCCTTCGCAGAGGAGCTGAGCCTGGAGAGCCCCGGCTTTGGGCATTAGCAGGAAAGCGGCAGAGCTTCCTGCGTTACTTATTAACCACAGCTCAGAGCTCTGCTCCTTTCTCCCTTTCCTCCTGCCTTTGCGCAGAGGCTGCTGCCGCTGCAACCTTCTTGCTATCTCCTTTCCAAAGCACCAACCGGATTTGTTCCCAGCAGCCACTTACCATCGCCGCAGCTCTCCGTGGTCCCCTCGGTGTCGGATGGCTTGTTCACGCCGTGCCGTGGCGTGGCGGTGGCGTATGCCCCCCTGGAGCCGTGGCTTGTCCTGATGCCGAGAGGCGTGGCGAAAAGGACCGGATCCACCCATGCCTTTCCCAACGCTGCCCAGCAGCGCTCACCTCTCTGCGGGTGAAGGGCCGTGGGCTTTGGGGAGATAAGCAGCCAGGGTCTGTTTGAACCCCGCACGCCGAAGGAGTGAGATTATANTGGCCGTCTCCTCTTCTTGTAACCTGTTGCACAACCGCATGAGGTTTAATAAGGGCAAGTGCTGAATTCTCTACTTGGGACGGGGCAACCCCAGACCTGTGTACAGACTGGGGAGTGAGAGGCTGGAGAGCAGCACTTCAGAGAGAAACCTGGGGGTCCTTGTCCACAGCGGATTGAATACGAGTCAGCAGTGTGTCAGTGTGTCCTGGCAGCCAGGAGGCCACCTGTGCCCTGGGGGTGCATCGAGAACAGCATTGCTAGCCGGTCAGGGAAGAGATTGTGCTGCTCTGCTCTGCCTGCACCTTGAGTACTGGGTGCAGTCTGGGGCTCCACAAGATAGGAAAGACATGAAGCTGTTGGAGAGTGCCCAGAGGAGGGCTGCAAAGATGGTGAAGGGTCTGGAGGGGAAAGCTCATGAGGAGTGGCTGAGGTCACTTGGTTTGTTCAGCCTGGAGAAGAGGAGGCTGAGGGGAGACCTCACTGCTGTCTTCCAACATCCTCACCAGGGGTAGCAGAGGGGCAGGGACTGATCATCTCACTCTAGTGGACAGTGATAGGACTAGGGGAAACAGGAGGAAGCTGAGTCAGGGGAGATCTAGATTAGATATCAGGAAAAGGTTTATCACCCAGAGGGTGGTTGGGCTCTGGAACAGCCTCCCCAGGGAAGAGGTCTCAGCACCAAGCCTGAGAGAGTTCAAGAAGCATTTGGACAACACCCTCAGGCACATGGTGTGATTCTTGGGGTGTCCTGCAGAGGTCAAGGAGCTGGACTCGATGATCCTAGTGGGTCCCTTCCAGCTCAGTACATACTGTGAAATGGCAGAATGGGATGGAAATACCAGAAACAGGATGGAGAGGAGCAGTTCAAGCCAATTTTGCTGGATGCTGCTGTCAACAGGTGAGGAAGGTGAGAGTCATCCTGGCTGAGCACATCTGTGCCTCCTTGTCCTTTGAGTGATAATCATAATAAGCTCAGTTTTCTGTTGTCTGGTGACAGCCTGCATTATATTGCAGCACGTGGACCAAGAGCCAGGGTAATGGAGCAAGGGGGGTGGTGGTGTGTGCAGTGCCACACTGCTGAGCATTCTGAAGGTGTCTTCTGTTGCTGAAGGAGCTGGATCTGCACAGATGCCCCTCCCTGCTCTGCTGTCACTTTGCAGGCCTGCTGAATCTGAACTCATGTCCTGTAACTTGTTGTCTGCTAAACCCACTCATGTCACGAGCTTTCCAGTGCTCACAGCAGCTTTGTACCATGCTGATGCACATGGCAGACAACTTCAGCATCTCACCATATCCCCATGGCTTTCTTTACCCTTGAAGCAACTGATTCTGGACATTTGTTTTAATATACAGTGACATACATCTCATGTGCACAATTTGTTTTCTGCTGTTGAGGTTCATAGGTGCCACAGAGATGATTTGTTTCTCCAGCAGGCAGGTTAGAAGCAGATTCTTCCTTTTTTTTCCCCTCTACAGTTTTACTTGCTGTGGCAGTGAAAAGGTGACATGAGCATCTTCTGTGTCCTGGGAGACTTGAGTGTCTGTGTGAGGAGAGAAGACTTGGAGCAGCACCTGAGAAGAAAACAATTGTTTGCATATATGAAAATAGAAGCTTTGATGTGGATGAGAAGAGGTGTAACTCTACTGTTTCCAGCAATGAAACTGGGAGGTGGGATGGTTTATGAGGTTGGGAAAGGCCAACAGAATCTTTTCTTGGCATGAAGTTGGAATTGCAGGACTGACAGTTTCATCAGCACAGCCCAGCAGAAGCTCTCTAGTAAATACTGCTGTAAGGAGGAGGTAAAGGAGGCAATATTGTCACAGAGATGGGGGTGCTGTAGGTAACAACTATGCTCAGAGGATCTCAGCTGCAGTTTTTGCCAGAAGATGCAGTGGAAGTTTGGATGGTGATCTGTCAGGAACCCCAGTGGTGATTTAGCAGGGCCTCCAATGTACCTTGGCTAGGTGACAGTGTCTCTGTTGGCCTCCTTAATGATTTGGAGATGGGGAGGGAGTGAATCATCTCTCATGGTACCCCACTTTTCCCCTCTGCTGGACTTTGTTCTGATCCTTTTTACCTTGCCAATACAGGTGCTTGCCAGTACAAAGCAAGTGACAGACACCTCAGCTCATTAGAGGTGAGAATTTCTGTGGCTGGAGAGCACCAGGGGAAAATTAATTATACTGGCTCTCCTGATTACCCAGCTCCTTTGTAGTGGCATTTTCTCTCCTAGATTATAAATGGAGCTTTAACTGCTGACTTCACACGTGGGAGATCCCTCACAGAGGGGTGTGCTTCAGCTTAAAACTCTCAACAGGGCTGTTGTGATGTTTTCCTTGGGTTATGGTGAGAAATTGTGGTTTGAGGGGGTGTGGAATTCTTCAGCTGAGTCCTGAACCTCTAAGTGCCTGAAACTCTCAATTTGCACAGCTTTATTTTTGGGGTTTTTTTTTTTTGGGAGATGGGACCTTTTAGATTTGCTTTTAATGATTAATTGAGTTAGGTATTTGCTGAAAGCAGTTTGCAGCCCCATGCAAGGGGTGTGCTTGTTTACTGGGAACAGGTTTAGGCTTTTTCTTTGCTTTTTTCCTTGGTCTTGTTTAGAGCTGGGTGTTTGTTTTGTGGGTTTTTTTCTTTTTGGCAAGGTCAGTAGCAGCTAAACCTCCACTTCTACATTCCTGTTGCATGCCATGGAGCCTTCTGCAGATTTAGAGGGAGCTCTCATGTTGCTCATCTGCTATCTCAGAGAGATGAGATGCCATCCAGAGGGACCTGAACAAGCTTGAGAGGTGAGCCTGTGTGAATGAACCTCAGGAGGCTCAACAAGGTGAAGTTCAAGGCTCTGGCCCTGGGTCAGGGTGACTCCTGGTATCAACACAGGCCTAGGGGATGCAGGGGTGGAGAGCAGCCCTGTGGAGAAGGATTTGGGGGTACTGGTGGGGGAAAAGCTGGACATGAGCCAGCAATGTGTGCTCACAGCCCAGAAGCCAACTGTGTCCTGGGCTGCATCCTCAGCAGCATGGTCAGCAGGTCAAGGGAAGGGGATTCTGCCTCTGCTCTGCTCTGGGGAGACCTCACCTGCAGTGCTGGGGCCAGCTCTGGAGTCCTCAGCACAGGAGAGACATGGACCTGGTGGAGTGAGTCTAGAAGGGGCTACAAAAATGATCAGGGGGCTGGAACCCCTCTGCTGTGAGGCCAGGCTGAGAGAGTTGGGGTTGTTGAGCCTGGAGAAGAGAAAGCACCAGGGAGACTTTATTGCAGCCTTTCAGTGCTTAAGAGGGATGTGTAAGAAACATGAGGACAGACTTTTTTATCAGGACCTGTTGTGACAGGGCAAGGGGTGATGGTTTGAAACTAAAAGAGAGGAGATTTAGACTAGATAGAAGGAAGAAATGTTTTACACTGAGGGTGGTAAGATACTAGCACAGGTTGCCCACAGAGATGGTAGGAGCCCCATCCCTGGAACTGTTGCAGGTGAGGTTGTCTGAGGCTGTGAGCAGCCTGACATAGTTGCTATCCCTGCTCAGTGCAGGGGGCTTGGACTAGATGACCTTCAAAAGGTTCTTTCCAACCCAAACTATTCTGGGATTTTTATTTGATCAATAAATTTTTTACCAACATGTATCTGGCCCTGAAAGCTGCTGTCATTCAGAGCCATGCACTGGCTCCCAGCTCAAGATTTGCTTTTTTGTTTGCTCCCTTTGTCCTTCCACACTCCCTGAACCGTTTTGCTGGCCCCTTTAAGGCAAGAGAGGATGCTACCTTTCCTTCATGAGAGTGCTGGCTCCAACCTGCAACTGTTTGCAGTCATGTGAGAGCTGTGGAGAGTGTGATCCTTGCTGCTTGCAGGGGAGGGGAACCTCTCAGCAGGAGCCTAGGATTCTCCAACACAGCAACAAGTGTTGTTTGGGCTTGGTTTTGGCTTTGTTTGCTTTTTTCCCCCCCCACCTTCCTTTTTTTTTTCTTCCTCATAATCTGTGCTGGCTCCTTAACAGTATTAAAAACATTCCCAATGCCATCTTCCTGCAGGTGTACTTTTCCAGGAGTCCCTTTGGGACCTGTAGGGTTCAGCTCACAGCAGATTGACTCTGATTTTGTATCTTGAGCCCTCTCAGGAGGTAAAAAACCTGGATTTAACCAACAAAGAAAAGGTGGCTTCTGCCATCTTGTTTGCTGCAATGTAATTTTGTGCTGGATGGGCTGTTAGCAGAGCTGCTGAGGCAGCACTGAGATGTTTGCTGATGACACTGGCAGGAGGAGTCTTTATCTCAAGCAGGTGACAGGGCTGGGTGTTTGTTTTCTATTGTACTTTGGGAGAAGGGTGGATGGATGCCCTCCAGCATGGGAGAGATTTGTCTGTCACCTCCAGGTGACCCAGTGTCCCTAAACAGAAAACAGATGTCACATGAAGATCTCTTGGGCTGAAAGTAGGTGCCTGGAGAAGCTTCATTTGTTGTTGCTCTGTTTTTGCCTTTCCCAGGGCTGCTTCTGGCTGTAGCTGGAGGCAGGGTGTGAAGTAAATCACATATCAGGATGCTGCTGTTCCTTGGAGAAGGACTTTAGGGAATCCTGGGGGTGCTGTTAGTTTGCACTTTGCTCTTCAGGTCTGGTACCATCTGCCATTCCTCCTTTTCACTCTTCAGGAGGGAGAAGGGCTTGGATACTTCATCTCTTTTCCCTGAATGGGAAGAGCTAGGGCAGGAAGATTGTCTGGAACCCACAAGATCTTTGTCTGATGGGTTCATGTGTTTATGGCTTGGAGGTTGCTCCTGTGGTGAGACTGAAACTGGCAGTGTGGGCCAGGGGGAAACAACTGCTTACTCAGCAGGGAAACAATTAACCAGCTGCAGTGCCTCAGGAATTCACTGGCAATACATTTTCAGAGCTTGCATCCATGCTGGTGGCATTTGAGGGAGTAGCTTGGGACAGAATCACAACCCCTTGGTGAATCTCAGGCCCTAAAGGGTGTTTTTAAGCCAGGATGGGTCAAGCTTCTTCATCACTGGCTGCTCCACTGGTATCTGAAGCATTGCTCTTGTGGCACAATAGATTTAATTAAAGAGTTTGTTTAGCACTGGAGGGGATTTATGGCAGTTGTGACAAGTTTTTAAGTTGACAAAAGGGCCCCATAAAGAGAGATGAATTGTTAATTATTCCTGTGTGAGACTTCCTCCTGTAGCATCATTTTATCAAAGTCAATGAGGGCTGGGAACTGGCCTCAGCACAATGAACAAAATAAATTGGAAGCTGGCACAAAGTGAAGCTTCTCTGGGCTGCTCACAGAATGCTTTAGGAAAAGACCTTGATGTTAAGCAGCATGCAGGTACCCCTGGAGAGGGCTAAATTGGGGGGAAAAAAATGGCAATAAAAGTGGCATAACCACTTTTAATGTGTAGAAAACATGAATACCAAAGGGGGAGATAACTGCCTGTCAGGTGGTGGAGTATCAAAGCATCTGGGAGGGAAGAAAGGTTGCACTGAGGGGATTTTTTCTCACAGGGAGGAGGAGGAGGATGCCAGCCTGAGTCCAAAGAACCTAAGTGCACATTGCCACACGTGCTGGAGGGAGGCAACCCGTTGCTAGCCCACACATGGAGAAGCCTGGCATGAAATAGACTGGAAAGGTCAAGAGTTGAGCCAGAAGAATCCTGCTTTGACTCTGTGTTTGTCCTTGAAACCAACTTGAGTAGCAAACAAACAAACCAAAAAAGACCCATGAGTCCTGGCAGGTAACTCCAGGTCCCCAGGAGTTTGCTTTATGGTCTGTGGTGGATGGCAGTGAAGGTCAAGTGATTTGCTGCCCTGGCAAGGTCACTCTGTTCCCTGCAACAGGATGGATTTGCCCTAGGGGAAGGTAGCACATCAAAACTGCCTTTTCCTCACCCCTTGCTTTGCCCAGTCTGGAGATGAATTATGTGACTCAATTTCACTAGGCATAGCTGGAGCCTGCTGAAAGAGAAATGTCTTGTGTTCAGCTTCTTTGAGTCCAAATTGGAGTTTCTTGGCTAAGCAGGTTGGATTTGCTTCAAATTTGCAGCAGTTGGGGAAGGTGAAGTATTTTGGCAGGGCTGGAAACCTTTCTTCCATCTTTAAGAGTGAGTTTTGCTTCTTGTTTATGTAGTGAGAGTTACAGTATCTCACAGTAGCACAGTATGTACTGAGCTGGAAGGGACGCATGAGGATCATCGAGTCCAGCTCCTTGACCTCTGCAGGACACCCCAAAAATCACACTATGTGCCTGAGAGCATTGTCCAAATGCTTCTTGAACTCTCTCAGGCTTGGTGCTGAGACCACTTCCCTGGGGAGGCTGTTCCAGAGCCCAACCACCCTCTGGGTGTAAAACCTTTTCCTGATATCTAATCTAGATCTCCCCTGACTCAGCTTCCTCCTGTTTCCCCTAGTCCTATCACTGTCCACTAGAGTGAGATGATCAGTCCCTGCCCCTCTGCTACCCCTGGTGAGGATGTTGGAAGACAGCAGTGAGGTCTCCCCTCAGCCTCCTCTTCTCCAGGCTGAACAAACCAAGTGACCTCAGCCACTCCTCATGAGCTTTCCCCTCCAGACCCTTCACCATCTTTGCAGCCCTCCTCTGGGCACTCTCCAACAGCTTCATGTCTTTCCTATCTTGTGGAGCCCCAGACTGCACCCAGTACTCAGGGTACAGCCACAGCAGTGCAGAGCAGAGCAGCACAATCAGCTCCCTTGACCATTGCTGGGTGCAGCAGTGAAGCTGTTGCTGTTACAGCCACTTCTTGTCACTAGGGGTCAGGAAAACGCTGAGAAATGGGAGAGCTTCTTGAAACCGCAGACCCTGGCAGGAGGGTGCAGGGTTGGGGCTCTCAGAAACCTGTCTGATCCCCAAACCTAGCTGACGTGGTGAGCTCTGCTAAAGAGTGGCTGGGCTCAGCAAAGCAACTTTTCAGCTGGACCTAATTGTTTCGGATCAGAAGCACTTCCAGATCTGTTGGTGCACTAAGGCATTGGTGCTGCCTCCTGGGGCATCTCACCCTTAGCTACTTAATCCTTGAGGATGTTTCTCCAGGCTAGAGGTCTTTGGTATTATCATTGCTGTTTGCAGGTCCTGGAAGTCTTTGACTTTTATTTCCAGCTTCCCAATTACAGGTCTTGCAGTAAGTTGCCCTGAGGTAGGGACAGGAGAGGGATCCTGAGAGCAGATGTAAAGGGAAGGTCTGTCTGGGTAAATCTTTCTTTGGGCAGGATTAGGAAAGGTAGAGAAGCTTTTGGGCATTCTTCTCATCAGAAGAAGTGGCAGACTTCAAACACAAGGCCTACTGGAGGGATTCCAGTGGAGGCTTTGAAGATGCTGAAAGGACTGGATCATCTCTCAGACAAGGAAAGGCTGAAAGCCCTGGGGCTGGTTAGCTTGGAGAAGGCAAGGCAGGGGATCTTCTCCATGCTGATCAATAGCTAAAGGACAGGGGGCAAGAGGATGCTGGCCAGCAATGGGCACAAACTGGAACCCAGGAGGTCACATCTGAACATGAGGAAAAACTTCTTCCCTGTGAGGGTGCCAGAGCCCTGACCCAGGCTGCCCAGAGAGGTTGTGGAGTCTCTTTCTCTGGAGAGAGTCCAAAAACTCAATCTTAGACACCAAATCTTGGGTAATCTGCTCTTTGTGGCCCAGCTTTAGCAGGGTGGTTGGCCTAGATGATCTCCAGAGGTTCCTTCCATCCCTTATCCTTCTGTGGAAACAGTTGCACTGATATTCATGAGTTATTTAACCACGTGTGCTTGCTTTAGAAGGGGAAAGACTGACTGTCATGTCCAGGAGATTATGACAGGTGAGAGGAGGGGGAAAAAAGTGTGCTAAGGCAGTGATTTCCCTAGAGACAGGTAGCTTATGGGCCATGGCATGTGGTGAGGCTGCTAGAGGGGACAGTGGCCAACTCCAGCAGCTTTACTCTACAGTAGAGTTGTAAATTTGACTTCCTACATCTGCCTTTGGGAGCTGTTTCACAGTATTTATTATTTTTTTTCCCCTCAGATTAGAGCTGAGAGAGCAGAGGGAGTGATTTTTAATGTAGGTGGCGTTTTTTGGGTGATAAGAGGTCCCCTGAGGGGGCTGCTGAGTGTGCTTGTCTCTCACAGGTTGTTTGTGGGAACCTGTTTGGGGTACAGATAGGGTGGTCAGCTGCTTCTCCAGCCTTCCCAGAAGGGCTATATAGATGAAATAAAAAAGCAGAGGGGCAATATCCAGGCATGGAGCATGGTGCAGAGGGAGCTGCTGGAGATCTATTGGAAAGTTTTGCCATGTTTTGGTGTAGAATCTGCTAGCAGAAACTCATGTGACATTCCTGTCAGGTGCAGTTCTGATTTTTATCCTCTGTTAGCATGAAACACATTCTCTTGATGAGGCTGCTCCCTTATTTCTATTCCTGCCTCTATTTCTCCCCTGCCTAATGAGTCTGTACTGCTTCTTACAACCTGAATTCATCTGCTTGACTTGTTCTTCCTCTTAGTGGGAAAGAGCAGTGGACCTGGATCCTGCTGCCTGTGCTGTTTGTTCAAAGCAGGCTAAAAAAATGAATGGGAAAATTGGGTATGCAGCAATCTGAAGAACCCAAAATGCCACTGTGCCTCACCTCCTTTGGAGGTAGCAAATTAAACAAGTTAGCAGCTCACTTCAAAGTCTGAAGATAAAGAGTTCCTGTGGTAGGATTGGGGTGGGGGGAGATGAAATGCTGCCAACTGTCATGGATTCACAGCCTGGGCTGAGAAGTTTTGCTGATTTGCTCCAGCAAAATGGAGCTGTGTTTGATTCCAGCTCCCTCCTGTGATAGCTGGATCTTGGAAGGACTTTGGGCTCCAAAGGAGTACTGTCACTAGTAGTATCACTATTACTGGTAGTGATTTGCTCTTGAACCTCTGCTTATGTCCCTTGGAGGTGCTGTTGAAGGTTGTCTGAGGAGTTCCTTGAACTTGTCTTAGAAATGCCTGCTTGAAGGTTGGATTTATGACCTTTTGAAGATGAAGTGTTTGCAGCAGGTGAGGAGAAAGGGAGGTGATTGTTTCTGACCTGAATTAGGTGCTGTGAACTCCCTGGAGGGTGTTGCTTGGTGACATCAGTTCCCTCAGCTGCTCCTAACAAGACTTGTGCTCTAGACCCTTCACCAGCTTCACTGCCCTTCTTTGGACATGCTCCAGCACCTCAGTACCCTTGTAGTGAGGGGCCCAAAACTGAACCTGGTATTTGAGGTGCAGCCAAATCAGCAGAGATACTCTAGGAAGTATTGGAGTGTACCTCAACCTCATCCCAATGCTCAGGAACCCAGTCTTGCAAATTCAGCATAAGGATTTGAGGGACAACTATGACTTACAAAAGGAAGAGCAGTTTTTGGGTACCCTCCTGCTGCCACTGAAGGGATGAGAGCTCATCCAGTGAGAAATCAGGTGTCAAATCCACCTTGTCTACACAGTAAATTAAGTAATGCTGGAAAATATTGACACTACAGGCTGTGACCCAGAAGAATCATATAGTTGCTGTGGTCCTGGCTCACATTTTGCTTGTGGTTCATTGACAGCAGGCATGAGGAGGCTAGAAGTTGTTTATGGCTTTTTGGTTACCATCTTCTGATGAAATTTGAGAGGCAACTTGATATCTTCTGTATGTTTAGGAGGAAGAACCATCATCCTGGTTTGGATTTGACTTGCTTTCACTTATTCTGCTGGAAGGTTTAGCTCCACTGCAGAACATTGCATTTTTTCCCCCTTACAGAGCCTCAGAAAAGGGTATTTTAAAACCTTGGAGGAAACTTCAACAAACTGGAGAGCAGGCCAGGATATCTTGTGCCTTGGATCTTCACTAGCAGGCAACATGGTCCAAAAAATACCTGTCTAATTGCCATGTCAACAGAAAGTGTGAAGACCTCTGCTTTCTGCTGAGGGCAGAAGGATAATTTGTGGCTCAGGCATTACTGCAATGTTAGACACCAAAATTATGACCAACTCTGTCAGATTGGCTTGGATCATTTTGTTTTCACTCTGAAGCCTTCCACCAAGATGATTTTCAATGCTTGGGAGAGATTAGTCTTCCTCTGCAGAGCTGTCAGTGTCTCCCAGCTGTGTCAGTTTGTGCTCTAACAAATGTGTGTATATATGATAGAGCTATTTCATCCTCATTCCCTCCACTCCTCCAGACACCTGGGAAGCTTATCTTAAGTGCAGCTTTCCTCTCCCAGGGGTCACTTTTGTTAATTCTTTTTCTGGGTTGTTTTCCAGGTGTAGAGAAAACCCTAGGACAAGCTGCTTGTTTGGGCTTGTTTGATGTTGTTGTTGTTTTTTCCCAGGCCCTGTAGACACACAGGGTTGAGATATTTTGTCTTTTGAGTAGGCTATGCTTGAAAAGGATGGAGGGGAGGTTTGATTTGTGCAGGTAGGAGACTGAAGCAAGGAGTAATCAAGACCTTGGAGCTCTTAAAACCCCAATTCTCAGTGGAAGTTTGTCTCCTCAAAAGGTGGAAGGCAGAAAATCTTTGTATAATGAGGTTGTGCTGAGGCATGTTGGGCAAATCTGAAAGGGTTGCAGGTCTCTTTGCAGCCAAGAAGAAGCAATGCTTAAACCAGACCCTTTGATGTGCTGACCTTCTCCATTGCTGATCCATAGCCATGCTCTTGGCTTGGCAGAGAGAAGCCACCTCCAGCTGCAGGGCACTGGTCCTCCTTGAGAACACCTGGCCTCCTAGCAACATGTCATCTGAAGGTCACATCCTTTCCTAGCAGGAGGTAGGAGATACCAAAAAAAAAGGCCTGTGGAAGAGTGTTTGCCTTTGTTGCTTGCAGTGGAGGTGAGCTGTGAGCCTCACCTTTTGCAAAGGCACCCCAGCTGGTTTGGGCTTTAGTATTAGTAGCTGGACATGCTGGTAAAGCCACTTCCCTCCTAACTATGCTAATTAATCAAGGCACTCCATGACAGCTCTTGACCATTAAATAACTTTCATTAGTACCTAGACCTCAAGAGCATGGATGAAGCCATCTATATTCATTAGCTCTTGGGTTGCCACATCAGGAGCAGCTGCCAAAAGTGATGGTAAAAGGGCAGCTTCCTATCTAGTCCCTTCTTCATCCCAGTGAAAAGTGACCTAGCTGATATTTCCCTTTCTTCCTTTCCCCACCCTTTGTTGGTATGTTAATGGAAGGAAAAGGTGGGCAGTAGCTCCAGCTCTTCTCCTTATGCCAAGTGACTATCTTTAGGGGGGAAAAAAGTGGTCAGGATCCTTTTGAAGGGTAGACAAATGACATATCTTCTGGTCATGAAGGAAGGAAAGTGAACTTCAATACTTACCCATGTCTGAATTGCCTCCCTCTATGCTAAAGATGACCTTTGCCACTTGTGTAGCTGCATCTGCATGCAGGTAGCCCTAAAATTAGCCAAAGTTGTATGCAGAACCTCAAAACCAGAGGTTGTTTATTTCCTGAACAGTGGTGGAACATGGCAAATATTTGGTCATGTTGGGAAGTTGTGTCATTTCCTTCCTGCCTGTTGAGTCTGCCCTGAAGTAATTCCTCCTTTTGTCAGGTTACTAGATGGCATCAGGGGAGGTTTAGATTGGATATTAGAAAAGTTTCCTCCCTGAAAGAGTTGTTAGGCACTGGCCCAGGCTGCCCAGGGCAGTGGTGGAGTCACCATCCCTGGAGGGGCTTAAAAAACATAGATGTGGTATTTAGGGATGTGGTTTAGTGGCATGGTGGTGATAGGTTGATGGTTGGACTTGATGATCTTAGAGGTCTCTTCCAACCTTAATGATTCTGTGATTTAAAGGACTCAGAAAGGCCTCTTGAGATGCTGAAGTTTGTCCCTTGCTCTTGGATTGTCTGATGTGGATGTCCAAGCCATGAATCACAGAATCATTTAGGTTGCAAGAAACTTTTAAATCATCAAGTCCAATCATTAACCCAGCACTGCCAAGTCCAGCGCTAAACCAGTTCCTTAGCACCAGTTCCCTACAGTGAAGGTGACTCCACCACTGCCCTGGGTAGCCTCTCCCAGGGCTTGACAACCCTTTTGGAGAAGACATTACTTCCTAATGTCCAACCTAAACCTCCTCTGGAACAGCTTGAAGCTGTTTATTGTCCTAATGCTTCTTCCTTGAGAGAAGAGACCAACCCTCACCTCACTACAACCTCTTTCAGGGTTATGTCTCCCCTGAGCTGCTTTTCCTCCCAGCCAAACCACCTCAGTTCCCTCAGCTGCTCCTCACAACACTAGTGCTCTAAACCCTTCACCAGCTTCATTGCCCTTCTTTGGACACACTCCAGCACTTCTTGGAGTGAGGAACCCAAAACTGAACCCAGGATTTGAGGTGCAGCCTCACCAGTGCCAAGTACAGGTGGACAATTGCTTTCCCAGTTCTACTGGCCACACTTGCTGATCTAAGCCAAGATTGTGTTGTAGAGCTTGTGCTTTGGCTAGTATCCATTCACCTCTTTCTCCTGAAGCACATAATTTCCTGTTGATGGGGGAGAAAAAAGGGAATAAAGGGCAGGCTTTGAAGAATTGAGCTGGCTCAGCAGCTCTGCTGCTCCATCAGGTCTTGTGCACCATATGGAATTATGCTCTGTGCTGCCCAAAGATCCAGTTGGCAATCACATAGGGTGGCAGCCAGTGAGGGAGGTTGCACCTACTCATCTGTTGTCAGGAAGAGCCACAGAAAGGCCAAACAGGCTTCTGATGAGGCTCAATGAACCAAGAGGAGATGGCTTGGACTTTACTGCAGTAGGTACCAGCCCCAGCGTGAAAGTGTTTTGTAGGCTCAGGTTGTTTCATCAGGCTAAAAGTGAGAGGTCCCAGAGGCTTCTGGAAATCTCATGAGGCAGAGCACCAAAAAAAAAAGATGCATTTGGAGCACCAAGAAATATTTATGTGCTCCTTTGGAACTTTTGCAGTATCAATGCCATGTCCCATGGGTGGCCTGGTGGATTGTGCAACAGATAATTGCACTGCCTCATGTAGACCTTGTTCAAGCCTTGCTCCCTCCTGCACTGTGAGGGTCAGAGATGAACAACAGATGTTATTTTTACAACCTCCTCCTCCTAAGCACACAAGCAGTGCCTGGGCTTTTGTGTTTTCCTCTATTATTTTTTTTTCCATCCAATAGTTTCTCTCCCCATAGGACCTAAATTGGAGCTACCTCCCTTGACTAGCTCTGAATGCTCAACCCTGTTTGTTTTGCTGCTGGTTTTTCTCTCTTCTGCCTCAGCTTATGATATGCTGATGAGACAACATGTGCTTTGTCCCAGAGGTTCAAAACTGCACATGGTAAATGCTTGAATTCAAAGACACAGACAAAAAGTAGCCTTTTCAAGTTGGCTTAGAAAGCCAAGTTACTGAACTTATCCAAGGAAATGAAACTTGGGAGAAAAGTGAGGGGGGGAAATGTAAAGTTGAAGTCTGATGAAGCAAACTTCATTTTTGGAGCAAGTAGTAGTTAAAAGAAGTGAAAAAAAGATTATGGTTCCTGCTGTGGCAGGGGGGTTGGACTAGATGATCTTTCAAGGTCCCTTCCAACTCCTAACACTCCGTGATCTGCATGTAAAGTAGCAAGATCCTGAGGGCTGGGCTGAGCCCAAGCCAGCATAGACTCTGTAGTGAAGGGTCTGGGTACCTAATCTCACCCTATAGTCAAGAGAAGTGGCTTGACTGAATCTCAAGGGATGATCCAGTTCCTGGCTGTGTTGAACTGCTCCATGAAGGTCTGACTGGTTCATTTGGACCTGACAGTGGCAGGGACAAGAAGCAAAGATCCTGGAATTGGGTAGGTTGAGATCTGGGTGCTAAAGATTTAAGTGCTGCTGTGCATGTGTGATGCAAATCTCCCTTTTCAGGTCAGTTTGGAGAGCCATGCTCAGTTTGTATGGCCTCAGCTTGGAATTTGGGGCTGCTGTTCTGCTGTGCCTTTGAAAACATTGCAGTTCATTTGTTCTGGAGTAAAAATGTTGCAGTGTGTCTGTGTAAGGTGGCTGTGGCCAGCTTGGAGTGACAAAGCCTCTCCCTTTCTGTTGCTTTTTCTAGGGTTTGTGAAGAAAGGAGGCAGCCAGGGACGTTGAAGGGGAAAAGACATGAGCTTTCCCTAGCACTGTGGGCTTTGGTGGAGCCTTTTGGAGCCTGCCAGCCTTCTCTGCTCTTGCAGAGCTGCCTTGATAGCCCCACAGCAACCTCCACATGCATCCCTGCTCCTCTGGTTACAGCTTGAAGTGTGAGGAATGCAAACCTTGAAGTGAGTGCAGTGCTAGGGGAGTGACAGGCTGGTGTTTCTACCACCCTCTGAGAAACAGCTGGCAAATTTGGAGCACTCTCTGCTTGTGGGGCTTTGATGGAAAGGAAGGAAAAAGTTGCTTGTGAGTCTAGAGCCAAAACCAGGGGCTCACCTTGCCATGGGGTACAGACACAGCCTCACCTAAGTAAAGCCCTTTCCCAGACCAAAGATGAGGCCAGCAGCTCCTTTCTCTTGCTTTAACCTGGGTCTAAGGAGCAGAGGAGAGGAACAGGAAGGAATAAAAGGAGAAACCAAGGTTGGGGAATGGCAGGAGACAGCTCCTGGTGGGCAGTGCAGATGGCTGGCTTGTTGTTTGGCTGCCCACCTAAGCCTCACCAGGGTTAATAATGTTTTCTCTGACTCTTGCCTGCTCACTGAAGCTCATTAATTGATTTGGCAGAGCAGTGATTGAATGAAGTGAAACTATATATATGTACACACACAGACACACATATATATGTACACACACACATATATATATATATTTTAAACTGTCCTCCTGGGTCCCAGCAAGATTTCCTTCACCCTCTTTGGAGGTGGTTGCTGTGTGGGCACCCTACTGTTCTGCTTTCCCTTTCCCTGAGGTTTGATAGAAGCTTATCTTTGCCTGAGAACAGGAATTTCACTCATCCTGGAGGCAAATTTGCCACTCATTTTTGTGACCATAAACTTCAGGCAGAGTTAGCTCCTAACCTTGCTACAGCAAAGACCTCTCTCTTATTCTGTGCTGTAATTAGGACATTCATTAAACAACTCTGAATATTTCCTCTCCTCCTTTTTTTTTGTTGGAACAAGGATGGAGTCAAACTTTCCCTTGGCAAGGTTGAGTCATGAAGACACAGTGGCAGGTAAATGCAGGTGATGGAGAGTTCTACCTCTGTGTCTTCTCATGCAGCTATGACTACTTTACTCCAAGCCTCATTATAAATAGGGGCTTGACCTCTTTTTAACTGCAGTTAAAAGCTGTGTAGCCCATTCCCAGCATTATTTGGTATGGCACAAGGAAAGGGGGGAAAAAACTCCATGGACTTCAGCCCTTTTTAGGTAGGAAGGAGCTCCTGCTGTCTCTGAAGCTCAGAGCAAGAGACATCTTTCAACAGATTGTATTTAACTTCGTCCAATTCTGTTCCCTTTTTCTGCACTGATAAAAAACCACTGTGGCTCTTTCATCTTCTCCTCCCTCCCTCCCTTTTCTTCTTCTGTGGAAATGCTGTTTGGGGGCAGTAAATCACCAAATAAGAAGCATGCATTCATAAAATGCTTTCCACCTCCCTCCATCAATATTTCAACCTGCAACACAGACGTCGACATTTCATTTTAATTACACTGCACATTCCCCTGTCGTGGCAGAAGAAAGCTGAACCCTGCAAGGCAGCTCAACCTTCTCCCTGTCCCCTCCTTGCCATGCCATGGGAGTGCTGCAACAGCCCATTGGCCATGTCTTTTGTTCAGCTGGGTCATCCTTTCTTTGCCATAGGGTGAAAAGGAGGTCTGGAAGCCATTGGTGGATGTATCTGTGGGAGCTGGCGTGTTGCCTGGAGCCCTCCAGCAAACATGAAGGGGTGATCCAGCACAAAGAGAAGGTTTGGGAAGATAGGCTCTGCCAGTGATTTAGGGACAAGGGAAGGCTTCTTTGCTACAGGAAGTGCCACAGTTTTTTAAGCTGTCTTTTCTAAGGTTGCATTAGCTGCTAGGACTGTTTCCACTCACAGGAGAAGAGAAGAAGAAACATGACTGAAGCATGCAAGTCTCTGACTTGCCTGTGCCCCTGTGTAGCCCAATCAGGGAGATTTAAGAGATGACCACTTGCAACTGAGTTGGCAATACAAGGCTCAGTACATTGCCCAGCCAATATTAACCCCCAAACTTGTAAAACTCTTTAACTAGAAGATACTTCTGAGTCCCCCCAAGATCAAACTGTAGCAGATTTCCTCCAAGGATGACATTGACAGGTCTTGCCAGCAAGGAGGTCTCCCAATGCAAAGGAAATCTGTCCCTCCTGGTGGTGCTGTTCCATCATTGTCAATTCTAAGGGGTGTGAACTGTTCCTCTGCAGCAGCTGGTGGAGGCTATGCCTGTGAGAGAGGGCATTAGATTGGATGGGTTATCAGTGTAATTCAATATGACAACTTCTGTGGTCATATCCTGAAGACAGTGGAAAAGGTGGAGAAGTGGGGGGGGGGGGGGGGGCACCCGTGACACATGCAAATGCTAACTGGAAGGGAAAAAGGCATTCATTTCTTGTTAGGGCATACAAATGTAAATGTACTGATTTATGTAACTTCCCAAAGCTTAGCTTGCTTGCTGCCTGAAGAAGCATTCTTAAAACACATGCCCAAATTAAGATGCCACGTAGCAGATAAATAGCTCTGTGCTGAAACTTAGTTTGCAAAGTCAACAGTTTTCCAACAACTTTTCTTTTAAATAGTCCTTAAAAACTCCCAGACAAACTGTATGGAGAAACAAATCTCTGGATGTTGTTGATATCAAGGGCTAGGAGATAATTTTGAGGCCAACTGTGTCAGAGAAAGCTGGTGTCATGGTGCCACAACAGCCCAGCCTTGGATGGACAAGTGTTGGCATCTTTGGGTACGTGCTCATTAAAATGGATTTGAGGCCAAACAACACAAGAGAAATGATTTAACAACTAAATTGCCTTATTTTGCCCTGCCCAAGCACAGCAATTTGGGATTCTGTAAAGGAAGGCTACATGTTTCAAACTGAGATGGGGAGTGTGGGATGTGTTATGCTTCAGCCAACATCTTAACACAACATTTCCTCTGTGAGGGAAGGTGTGAAAAGTAAAGTTAAAGCTGTGATCTGTGTTTTTAATCATCTCCCTAGGACTGATGTCTCTCTTTTTTTACTTGGAGCTAAACAACAGTCACGTAGGAATTATCCATGGGGATGTTTTCCAACTCTCTATGTGTGCTTAATAATGTATGTACAATGCTCAAATGATGTTAAGACAAGCTTAACTACTATACTGGAGAACCTTTCCTAGGACCTCCTTGAAGATCCTCTGAAAAGAGCTATCCAGAAGCCCTCCTTAGGCAAAAATTAATCTGCTGCCTGTAATGACAGAAGATGGGGAGGTATGTATGGTGGTGGTGTGGGGGGCTCTGAAATGAAGTTGATTTGCAGGAGCACCATAACAGGGTCGACAGACAAGTCCTCATCTGCAAGCCTGGAGAGAGTCCTGGGAGCTGTTAGGAGGATGTGCAATGGGATGAAAACTCAGGACAGCACCAGAAAGCATTTCTGAAGAGGTGGGACCAGCAGTCCTTGTCGGAGCATGCCCTGTGCTGGATGCATAGCCCCATGGGCTAGATTTCTTTGCATGGTCTTGAGATGAGCTGGAGCATCCCAATAGCCAGCAGGCTTGGACAAGAGGATCTAAAAAGAGCTGGACTTTATCTGTTTGTCATAGGAAAGGAGTGCTGGTGGGTTTGGGTTGATCTGCAGGAGAAAATAAGAGTCTGGGTGGGAAGAGCAGGTTGCCAAGTTAAGTGACCTCAGAGCACGGTGCAGCAGTTTTTAAGCTCATTTTAAAGAAGCTGTGGTTGAGGAATGTGCCCTGTAGGTGTAGACAGTGAGGCTTTTTGGGATAAGACCTTTTTGATCTGCACCCTGAACAACAAACAGGCCTGTTAGACAGCAGGCAGCAGGGAAAACCAAAGAAGGGTCAGGTTTTCTGAGCACCCCTTCCCCAAATACACATTGGCACGTCCCTGTGCAGCACCGACAGAGGAAGAAGGGCTCTAGAAACCTGATTCTGGGTTTGTTGCCCTTGGATCCCACTCCATCCCAGAGCTGGTTTGCATTTCACCAGGGAGTCTTTTGTCTAAAGGGCATCGCTGCTCCAGCAGAGCAAAGCTTGTCCCTGCCCCTGCGTTCTCCAGCCGATATCACATTTCATTACCCTGATGAGCCGGAGCCAGTTCTCCCGGTCGTGTTAATTTGCCCACAAGCCAGCCTGTGTCACGTCCACAAGAAGTCTTTGACATTTTCTACCTTCCCCCATCCCTTCTGGTTTGGAAACATCGTATAATCATCACAGCCTTGTTCCTTGCGTTTTGTTTTCTCCTACTTTCTGCTCCTGGAACAGAGAGTGGTGAAGGGGAGGTGGCTGAGACAACCCCTTCTTGTGGTCAGCCCTAGGCTGGAGCAGCGTGGTTGCCTCTCGGGGCTCTGGATGTGTTCCCCAGCCTGCTGTGATACTGCAGGGGCTCATGGCAGGAGGAACAAGCCCAGTACCTTGGGGTGACCTTGGTCTCTGCAGTTTGGAGCTCATGAATGGGTGGTGGAGAGCAAGGTGACTGTTTTGGCATCATCCTACTCATTAAGCTGCTGTGGGTGTGGAGAATGAGAACATTCTTGTGCCTTTGATGCCTTTACCAATGTTTTCTTTCTTTTTTTCTCTTCCTGAAGCATGGGTGCATCACTAGGAACAGGACCTTGTAGCTTTGGACAAGGGATGCTTTAAAGCCAGGGTCTGAATGCTGTGTTTCAGAGTGCCCCGCAGGCAAGGCAGAGAGGAATGATTCAAGATTAGATGCACAGGGGCAGGAGAGAAGTAAACTATTTGTGTTTCCACTGCAGTGCTGCTCCTTCCCCATGCAGTTTAATCTGTATTTTGGATTACACTGACAGTAGCTGAGAGTTGGGGGACCAGCTGTTCCTGGAGAGCAACAAAGCCTTGGTACCCAAAAGTGTGAAGTGAGGTGTACTTCTGTATGTGTCACAACCAATATTCATCCTTTTATTTTTGCTGTAAATAATGGAAACTCCTACTTTAACTGATGATATCTTCAAATGATGATAATTTTGCTTTTCTAGCAGCCCTGAAGTTGAGCCACTGGAATAAAAAAATCAGTGGTGCTTGTATCAGCCTAACCTTAAGGACAGGTATTAATATCTCAAGAAGTTGAACAAGCTCTAACAGGACAGAGAAGATTAGCTACTGATTAGTGGTACTTTTAAGAGAGATGAAGATGCACTCTCTCAAAATACTTCTCCTGTGATTATGTCCCTCATCAACCCATCCCAGGAGGAAAGGCAATTCAACACTCTGCAAGGCTTAGCCACCCCTCCTGCTCTTGCCTGGTTATTAAGCCTTTTGGATAACCATTGTTCTCCATCTTCAGGCTTCTGAGAGGAAAGGTTAATGCATGTGGGCTCCTGAACACCACTCTCAAGGAGCTGAGAGGCTTTGTGCTGAGTGCAGGAGAGCCTTGGTCACGTGTGGACAAGAGTTATTTGCACGTGGAGAACTGGTGACTGATTGACAGAGTTGCAGGTTAAGTGTTGGAAAGGGGCCTTTGAATGGATTTGCTTGTAACATGAAGCTGTTGCTGGAGAGCTCTTTGGGGGAAGGAAAGAGGCTCCAACTAAGAATGAGTTGCATGTTGTATGGAAGATGAGGGGTTGGAGGAAGTGGATCTTGCGGTAAAGGATCAAAGAGATCAAGACACAGAAACTAAAGCGAATGATAATGGCAGTAAGAGTAACCACTAACAAAGCTTGAAGCCTTGAGCCCTTAAAATGCAGTGAAGAAGCTCCAGGAGCTTCACTCAGCTATAAGTAACCAGGGTAGGTGAGAAATGACCTGTGAGGTGCTCCTAGGTGGGACAGGGTGTTGGTGTGGGCAGCCAAGGACTGCAAGGATATTGAAAAGCATTTGGTTTGTGGAAAGCATGGAGGTAACATGCATGCCCCTCCTCAGACCCATTTGGTAAGCAAAAACCCTTGGTTTTTTCCAAGCAAAGGAAAGTCTAGGACTGCCAAGCAAGCAGAGTGACAGCTTGGAGGCTCCCTGTATACCAAGGTGGTTACTACTACTCCTGGCTCAGCTTGCTTCACCCCTGGGGGCTGATGCATGGCACCAGGTATGCTGTGGATGTTGCATCTGGTTCATATTAACCTTTTCCTTTAAAACCAAGGTGATAAGAAGGTTTCAGGAAGAAAGGGGTAACTGAGGATGGTATTTTGGGCATCCTGACTGAGGCCACCTATTGAGGAGTTTGCTTCTTTCTCCAGGAGCCTGCCATCCTAACCTCACTCCTTTAGCAGCTGCTTAAAGTCTGGGGACATCACAGAATCACAGAGTGTTAGGGGTTGGAAGGGACCTCTGGAGATCATCTAGTCCAACCCCTCTGTCTGAGCAGGTTCTTCTAGAGCATGTGGTCCAGTATGGCATCCAGGAGGGTTTGGAATGTCTCCAGAGATGATGACATCCATAAGTCAGCATATGAATCCATCAATGTACCTTTGTGGGACAAAGTAAGATGTAGCCCAGCCTGAGCAGAAGCAGATGATCCAAACCACCTCCAGATGCTCCTAGCCTGCCTATAAGCTGCTTTGGTGAGTGATTTCTAGTCCAAAGAGACATTTCTTCTCCTAGCATCCCTCTGAGACCTTTTTCTTTGCCCTAAGAGGATTCCTCCTCCAGTGTTGAGTCATGCTTGAAGAAGCTCTCATTAACTACCTACCACTCAGCTTGGCTTAAAACAAATGAAGTTGATTTAATAGGGCTAGAGAACAACCAGGTATCTCTCTTATTGAAGAGCATTGGCACTTTGAAGGCCAAGCACTAAAAGCACTTCATTTTGATTTCAACTGTTAATTGCAAATCAGCTGCTTGGTCTTGTTCTTCCCACTGCTGTTCCTTCTCCTCCATGTCCCAGTCTCATCTCCCCTATCCCCCTGCCATAGGCTAACAGCTGTTCAGGCAACACCCCTGCTAGTGAAAAGGTGGCATGAGGCCAGGCTTTCATTTGTGGTTTATTGGTTTAATTAACCAGGGTCTTGCAACTACTTCTTTTGTGAGGCAGAAATGAGAGCAGCTAATGCTTCTTGGACTGGATCCTCACATCATTTTTAGGCACCTGCTGAAGGCACCAAGGTAAAAACTTGGCTTCTCTGATTAACCTTGACTGAATTCAATAATACCTTGGAGTCACATTATTGCTGACCTTGTGTTTGGCTACCTTCTCATCTTCCTAATTTGTCTTTTCTTCCTGGCTCTGCAATAACAGTCAGAAGGGTTTAAAAAAACCCAAATTCCTCCTGTCTCAGGGGAGAGCTCCTCTACTTGCAGTGATTTCTTGTTTCTTTATATCACCTTGCTTCAATATATTTCTTCCTGTTTGTGTTTTCCTTGCATTTACACACCAATATTTGCAGGAGAAGAGCTGCTTAGGAGTTGCTTGGAGAGGACCTTGGAGCTTTCTTCAAAAAAAGAATAAATGAATGTGTGTGACCTGCTGAATACTGCCAGTTATCAAGGTAATTTGATGTTTGTTCATGCAAAAAAAAGAAATTCTTCTGTGCCACATTGGGAGATGATCTTGACAATGTTCCTGAGAACACCAGTGTCAAAGTTGGCATGTTCACAAAGAAAAGTCCAGGTGATGGCACTTTATTTTGAGCTATTTGTGGTTCTTTTTATTTATTTATTCCCAGGTTCCTGCTGTACTGATGTCCTCTGATAATTGCAGGCTCTGCTGTTGAAGGTGTGTGTTTTCTTTGGGATGAGGCATGAAAAAGACAATCTGAGCACTTGTAGTCATCTCTAAAGCCCTTGGCATCTGTTTAGAATAAAGTCTCTTTTTCAGGGGTATTTTTGTCAATCAAAGGAGACTAAGACCACAATCTTAAAATCTTTTAAGGATTTGGAACACTGTAGCCCTGTTGCAGTTCCAGTTTTGAGGTAAATGCCATTTACACTTAACTCTTGAAATGTCTTTTTCTTCTTTGCTTCCTTTTCCTTTACTGCTACCCTACCATCATCCACACCTGTGGTCCTCTCTAGAAGGTGGTGGCACTGTTTCTTTCTAATGTCCTTGAGGGCAATGGTTGCATTTTGGAAGAGGGTGTATTGATTAGCATCTTAATTGACACTTCTTCCCTGCCAGAATATCTCCCAATCAAGCCTTTGGCAGGTCCCATTCCCATGAGGCATCCAAAGCTTCTGGTCAGGTGAGTTTATGAAGTTTTGCCTTCCTGCAGTGATTTTTCCATTGATCCTCAAGATTTCTATGTGAGAAATGTATCCTTCACTAGGAATTTGGAGCTTGATTCAGGACTTCAGCAAGCAAAATGCATGCAAAATGCCCTTAAATATGTATGGCCCTTGGTGGGAGTGGTTTCTGGTGTGTGAGAGTGACTCTAAGACCCAGGTTCAGCTAAGGGAGAGTGCATGAGGCTCTTTCTCAGAGCAGGCCACTGTGTGAAGGTGCCTGTGAGCTGGCTGAGATGTCAGAGAAGCTGCAGGGTGTCTCCAGAGTTTTTTTTAACTCACACCTGTGCTTGGCTACATTTGCCTTCCTTGGTGTTCTTGTGGAAATAGAAAGTTGTGATTCTGTGAGTTGCAGGCAATTGAAATCACATTGTCATCTGCTTTCTGGCTCATAAAAGGTAGGTAGATTGCAACTGGAATGAACTACATCATCCTCTCTCTCCTCTCACCTCCTGGAGCTGCTCTGACATCACCCAAGTAGCTGTAATTGGTTCACTGATGGTTGACAGAGCCAAGTGTAGGGAAATGAGGAGTTGACTTTGCTGGGGTTTTGCTGTTTCAGCTGCCTGATGCCACTGGATTAGTCATCTGTGTGACACAGGTTTGGCCAGAAGGTCCTTGTTTTCAGATGGAAGTATGTGGGGGTGGCAGGACATACTTCAGTGTGACCTGGCCTAGGGAATCCTGCTGTGGCAGGGGGGTTGGACTAGATGATCTTTCCAGGTCCCTTCCAACTCCAAACATTCTGTGTGACCAAGTTGTTGGCTCCAACCTCCTTTATTTCATAGTATCAGAGAATCACAGAAGGGTTTGGGCTGGAAGGGACTTTTACAGGTCATCTAGTCCAACACCCCTGCAGTCAGCAGGGACATCTTCAGCTAGATCAGGTTGCTCAGAGCTCCATCCAACCTCAACTGGAAAGTTTCCAGTCACAGGGCATCAACTGCCCCCCTGGGCAGCCTGTGCCAGTGTCTTCCTAGCCTCAGTCTAAAACATTTCTTCCTTCTCTTTAGTCTAAATCTCCTGTTTTAGTCTAAAACCATCACCCCTTGTCCTATCCCAACAGACCTTGCTCAAATTCTGACCCCATCTTTCTTCTAGGCCCCTTTAAGTACTGAAGGGCTGCTTTTACTCCCTGCTGCAATTTAAGATGCTGCTTGCAAGTGCAGTGTCCTGAAGTGACAGAGGTGCTGGCTACCCAAAAGATGCTATCTTTTCTTGCATGACACTTCACTGCAATTCACAGTCTTGGTGGAATCACAGCAAAGTCATAGTCTGGTGGATTTGCATAGGATCATCTCATTTGGAAACAGATTTCATCTCTACTGATCTCTCTGATGCATTATAGGTTCCAGATATTTATCTGTTTGGTTTTTTTGGGGGGAAAGGGTTGCTTTCCAGATGGGATGTTTTATCTCTTTTTGGGAGTAAGTCCAATAATAGATCAATATAGAGTTTTCTACCTGTGGGTCAAGCAGAAATCTTATATGTATTTTTAGAAACACAGACAGCCAAACCATTAAATTAATTTGTCTTTGCTTTAATAAAAGTACTCCTTGCCTTCAGAGCATGATAATAATACTAGATTAACATATCCAAGAGTACCAGTGTGAGTGGCAGCTGGAGAATGAGAACCTGATGGGGTCTAAAATGAAAGAAAAATGTTTGCAATCACTTTTGTGCTTCCTTCTCCTCCTACCCCAGCTACCTGAGATGTTCAACACATAATTCCACCATAATGTGGGCTTTTTTGTTTTCTTTTTTTTTTCCTTTTTTTTTTTTTGTACAGAAGGGCATTGTAAGTCTTCCATCAGAAACTCTCAAGTTGCTATTTTCATGCAAATAGCTTTGTGTGCTAAATTGAAGGACTTTAAGCATCACAGAAAATATAGGCAATGTGGGCAGAATGCATTTGAAATGGAAAAGTTTCCTGGGAGTTGTCAACAGCTCTTTAAGAAATCTGTTGCTTGCACCTTTCAGGAGCTTTTCTTTGTGATTGTGGGGAGGTTGCCTGTGGTGGGAAACAACAATTACTGAACTGAAAGGATTTTTATGTAGTTGCTGTGCTGAGGAAGAAGGAGTGGAATGATGTTCTGCCCTTCACCTTTCTGCCTTTGATGAACATGGAGATGACCAAAAAAAAAACCCCACCCCAATTCTTTTGGCAATTCCCAAGCTTGAGAGTAGCTTCAGTTTTCTTTAGGGCTTTCCCTTAAGGGCTTTCTGACACCTAACACCCATCCCTCATACCTGCACCTTTCCTTCAGTGGCAAAGCAACCTAAATTTCCCAGTGGGAGGATCTCTTCCTCAGGCACATGTAGAAGGTAAGTGGAGAAGCCTTGATTCTTGAGGGCAAAAAAAACCAGCCTGAAAAGCATCCTCTCCAACTAGAGTGTGGTGTGAATAAAGCAAGTGGCTTTTCCACACCACCAAGATGAGTACTTTCTACTTCACTGCTGCAGATGATTAAGGAAAACAATTGCATTCTGACAACATGCACTGACATTTTTGGAAATGAAAAAGAAATGAAGAGCAGATTCTGGGAGGCTTGCCATTAATGAGAATGGATTTCCCTGAAGGAGGAAGCCTTTTGGAAAGCCTGATTCTGGTTTTCTGTTTATAAAGGGTGTCATGGGGGACAAGGAGGTCAGAGAAGTTTAAGGGTTAATGTGGGGAATAAAGATCAGAGACTCATTTTGGTTGAAAGAGACCTTGGAGATCATTAAGTCCAACCATTAACCTAACACTGCCAAGTCCACCACTAAACCATGTCCCTAGCACTACATCTTCATGTCTTTTCAATCCCTCCAGGGATGGGGACTCTACCACTGCCCTGGGCAGCCTCTTCAAAGGCTTTGCAGCTCTTTCAGAGAAGATATTTTTCCTACTGTCCAACCTAAACCTTCCCTGGTGAAACCTGAAACTGTTTGCTCTTGGTCTATTGCTTGTTCCTTGGGAGAAGAGACTGAGTCCCACCTCCCTACAACATCTTTTCAGGGAGCTGTAGAGAGTGAGAACATCTCCCCTCAACCTCCTTTTCTCCAGGCTAAACAACCCCAGTTCCCTCAGCTGCTCCTCACAAGACTTGTGCTCTAAACCCTTCACCAGCTTCATTGCCCTTCTTTGGACATGCTCCAGCACCTCAGTGTCCTTCTTGGACTGAGAGGCCCAAAACTGAACCCAGAATTTGAGGTGTAGCCTCCCCAGTGTCGAGTATAAGGGGACAATCCCTGCCCTAGTCCTGCTGGCTACACTATTGGTGACACAGGCCAAGCAAATGGCTCTACACACACACTGAGGAGCCCACCTAAAGACCAACAAAATTCCTGTGAGGGTAAAGAGGGGCAGAAAAACTAAATTAATGCTGCAAAAATGAATATTTGACATTTAAGTTCCATGCTTGCAAATGAAAACTCTTGTGTCAACACTGCAGGAGATGGGCCATGCATATATTATTCTTTTTTTTTCCCCCCCAGAGGTTAATTCTTTGCTTTAAAATCAACATTTCTCACTTATTTAATCTGATAGACAAACACACAGGGTTGCCTCCCTGGCAGTGTGTGCTGCACATCCACAGCCCAGCCCTACCTGAGCATCTGGCAGGAGACTGAGGTCTATGTAGCAACAGTGAAGTGAAGGAAGAGTTTCCAGGCAGGAGTAGGATGTTTTTTTTACTCCTTATGATACTATCTTTCTGCTGTGAGATTGAAACTGGGATGTTTACAGCTGCATCTTTTTATAGGCACCATGTGATAGGGAATTTGATGTGGAAAATCTGGTTAGTCCCTTGATGGAAGAAGTAAACTGAGGTGAGACTCATTCTCCTGTGACTTCTTGGCATGCCATAAAACACAAAGGTTACAGTTCTTCAAGATCTTACCTGTAAAACTTGGGCCTTGTTGAAGTTACAATCAGAAGATGTAATAAAGAGATTATTTAAGCATCTATTACTATGGAATGTTCATCTTGGGGCTGTTGGATTTTGGAGTTGTGTGCTTTGCCTGGCAATCTTCACCATGAGGGTGGTTAGACAGTGGAACAGGTTGCCCAGAGAGGTTGTGGAAGCCTCATCCCTGGAAGCTTTTAAGATAAGGCTGGATGGGGCTCTGGGCAACCTGATCTAGTGGCTGGTGTCCCTGCCAGGCAGGGGGGGTTGGAACTAGATGATCTTTGAGATCCCTTCCAACTCTGATGATTCTATGTGTACTTATTTGGATGGGGTGGCTCTGGCAGGGTGATAGGACTTTGTGAGCTGCTCTTCTGGCAGGCATCTTCACCTCTGCTGAACCTATCTGTGGTGGAACTAAGCTCTTGGTGAATCTGTGCTGGAGGAGAGCAGGGAGTGTGTAATTTCTTGGCTGTTTGGTCAGATTGTTTTCCTCAGGCAGTTCTCTCAGAAGGGTTTCTGCCCTTGCAAAATTGAGTCTTAATTTCTATGTGTACTGTTTGGTCTAGAGCCTGCTTGGCCTTTGGGGCTCTGACTGCATTGATCCTGGCTTCTGAGAAGGCACTTTTGTTACTTAAGGAAGATAATATCAATCTTGCTCTTGGTACCTTGGCATCAGAGGGAAGAAATTTAATGTTAGCTCTTTGTGTTCCTCTGCTTTACCTTTATGGGAATACCCAAACAGCTGGTAGCTTCCAAAGTGGAAAGAGGACTGTGCATCTCTCTCCTCTTTGAAGGACCATCCCTGGAAACATTCCAGCTCAGCTTAGATGGAGCTGTAAGTAACCTGATCTAGTCGAAAATGTCCCTGCTGACTGCAGAGGGCTTGGATTAGATGACCTGTAAAGGTCCTTTTCAACCCATACCACTCTGTAATTCTGTGATTCACTGTGGACAACCTGTGGTGGCAGCTTCTGGGGAATTCCTTTCAGTCTGTCCTTGCAAAAAGGACAAAATATTATCTACATTCTTTCTGCTACTGTTTTCTCCTGGAGACCCCTGCAAAGCCACTCTAGGGTAAAAGGCTTGTTTCTAACTCTGAATCACCAGTATTCCCTGGAGTCTCCTGCAAGCCTAAATTTGGTTTACAAAGCTAGTTAAAACAATTCAATTTAGGGCAATTTGCACAGAGGATGCCATTGGTTTTGCTCAGCATGTATTACCATGGCCCTCAGTCTTTTTGCTTTGCCACCAAACATTTTTCTTGGTCACTCTGGCTGCCACTTTAGATCTCTACTTATTTCTCTGCTGCTGTTCTGTTTGGAGAGATGCAAGAAAATCACCCTTTAACAACCAGGGCTGAGAGACATTTCCAGCCTTTGAATAAGCTGTGCAGGATTTTTCTTTCTTTTTTTTTTTTTTTGGTTGTTTTTTTTTCCCCCCCTTTTTTTCTCCCCTCTCTCTCTCTCTCTCTCTCTCTCTCCCCCATGATTGCTGCCTGCATAGGTAAAGCCAGGATCAGCAAATGCTGATAATTCAGATAAAATGCACAGCATTTAGGCCTTGTATTGTTAGCTGTGGGAAGGAAAAGAGGCATTTAGTAGAGCTTTGCAGTGGATTGCTAGGGAGGTGGGAGCAGAGAACTCTTTGGCCTGGAGTTATCTCAGGAGGTTGGTGCAGAATTTTTCTGCATGGCTCCCTGGGTAGCTGCACAGGTATTTATCCACAATATCAAGAGGAGATTGGCATCTTTAGAGCTCTCTTACAAATGTGTTGCCAGCTCAAGGTTACAGGTTGTGTCATTTCTCAAGTGTTGGTCATTTGGGGCTTCTCTCCATGCCTTCCACTTGCTTTGGGACTGCTGATCCATGCTGTGAACTCTCCTGTCTCTTGTATTTCAGGTCCTCTTTTGCCTTCTTTTACATGCAGGGATTTCTCCTGGGAGCCATAGTGTGCTCATATATTTCCTTGTAGCTGTTGGTGCTATACAGATAACATTTAAATATATATATATTAGTTTTTAATTGTGCAGATTTGAAGCTGGTTCCCCACTGTCTCCCTTCCCCTCTGGAATCTAAGAAGTTTAAGGGTGGGGGAAAAAACTGAAGGTCTTCTGGTTTTGTATTTCTTAATGATGTTCCTTGTTTAATAGGATGGCTTCTTTATGAAAATGACTGGGTTGCTGCTGCTTTCAGTTTGAGCTTGATGCCCAAATCATGTCAGGTTGCTTGGAACATCATAGAGACTTAACAACTGGCCTTCACCCTCACCATGGGTTGCTTACTCACCTCTTTGGCTTTTGTCTCCAGTTCAAAGCTGAAGGCTTACCTGCTGCCTCTGAGGCACTCTGAAGAGAGGCATTTGCAGCTCTGCCATGGAAATGTTCTTCATCAGAAGCTGTGCCACTCTTCCTGTGTGATGGGAGGAAGCCACCTGCTGAAGCTGTTCCTACTGGGCAGTGAATTCCAGTTTGGTTTCTTTTCCATTGGGAATAAGGGGAGGTGGCTCCAGGTGGTCAGGGAGAACCAGGTTGAGCTCCTTCTGCAGGAATTTTGTTCCTCTAGACCCTTCTTGGTGTATGCTTTGTGTCAATTTAGGTGATTAATTCTTTTACTTCCTCTAGGTGAAACATTTTGGAGATGACCACAGTTGCCATGTGCTCCCATGTGTAATTATTATTTGCAAGACAGTGGCTTTTGCCTGTGGATTCCAAAGCACTGTGACCTTCTGACACTCCAAACCTGCAATTAAAGAGGTGAAGAATTCTGCAAAGGATGTAGCAATTTTGTGCTCCCTGACTTAGAGGAGTAACTTTTGGGTTGGAATGGCATTTGTATCATGAGTCCCCTTCTGTTAATTCAGATTTTGCTTTGCAAATGTTCTCTAATATTCCTGTAAAATCCAGTTGCAGCAAATGTTCCTTCTGGATGCTTCAGCTGTCAAACCATCCAGAGAGACTGAAGAGAGGGAGAGGATGGACTGGAGCAGAGAATTCATGGAGGTTGCTAGAAGGCACTAGCAGGAAGCTGCATTCAGCATTTGCATGTGGGATTATAGCAAGAAACCCAAACCCCTTGACTCTCCAAGGTATTTAATTTGTTCAGCTCCAAGGCTTGCCACTTTCCCAGCTTTTCTGTAGCCAGCTTCTACCACCAACCTCAACCTACTCTCTTCCCTCACCTTCATGAGCAAATACCTTTCCCAGCTAACCTCCAAGGCTTTCTCAGTGGCAGAAATTCCTGCAGGTGGAGCTGGAATGACATTCTGCTGCTGGAATAAGTTATGAGGCATCTGTTGTCACAGAGTAATTGCTTCCCTGTGGTTCCTGGTTCTTGCATTTGCTCTTGATAGTTGTGGGGGGGGGGGTTGCAGCCACCTGGACAGAGCATCCTATATGGCCAAGGTCCTTGCAGGCTGCACAGTGACTGGTGGTCAGCTTGCCCTTCAGCTCTTGCTAAATGGTGGAGGTTTGACCATCTCCAGCTCATGCCACTGGAATATCAAGAGATGTTGTGCAGCCATTGGGCACCTTTTCTTATAATGGATGTCCTCATTTAATTCTGACATGAAGGAATCTCCTGCTTGTTCCCTAAAGACAGTGATGAAAGGTATGGCCTGTGGCAGAAAACTATTTGGTTTGGGCTCAGCTCTATCAGTATTATCTGTGATAAGGTTGTCCTCACTTGTGGCTTTGCACAGATTTATCTAGAGAGGTCTCTCAGCTTTCCCAGATGCTGGGCAGCCTGAGGATGTGTGAAGACAGCAAGAAGATCAGGGGCTGGCTGCACTGTTGGTGGCTAATTTTCCTGTTGACTCTTTTCTGCAGGTGGCTGTTACCTCTAAACCTCAAACTGGAGATGTGAGCCTCTGGTTTGGCTCCCACTGCACCTTCACTGTGCTGTTAGATCCCACCAGCAGAGTGTCTCCCAGGCTGAGGAATAACTGGTAAAGCACAGGAGAGCTCCAAAAGGTAGGGAACGTGCTCAAAACACCAAAACAAATAGAGCTGTGTGGGATGCCAGCTGTGGGCACCAGCATAAAAAGATGGAAGCTTAAGGGAAAACCAAATGGGGCAGACTGGGTGGCATGAGAAGACTTAAATGAGTTGTAGGGGGCTGAGGTATTGTCCCTACAGGTTGTTGATGATCCTGGGAGAATATGGTACATCTGGAAAGGCTGTCTTGGGGGCCATGCTCCAGCAAAGCAATCTTCTGTGCACAACTGTGATGCCATGACCTCAGCATGGGGGTGTCCTCTTCCTGCCCCCAGTTAACTGCTGCAGGTGATAAATGAGCCCTAGATAAGGTGGGTATAGCTCTCCATGGGTGCCCCTCAAGAGGACATGTGTTTTGGGACTGCACCTTCAGCCTCACAGCCCCAGCACCAGTGAAAGGGTCTAGTGGTTAGGATTCAGTGCTCTCACCACTGGGGCCCCAGGTTTGACTCCAGGTTAGGGAAGAATCCTGCTGTGGCAGGGGGGTTGGACTGGATGATCTTTCAAGGTCCCTTCCAACTCCTAACATTCTATGATTCTGTGAAATGTGTCCATCAGCTGTTTCAGCTACCAGAGGTACAAAACATTGGCTGCACTGTGTTCACTGGTGGGTCTCCAGTGAGAGGCAGGATCTGGTGACTTGCCTGAGAGAGAGAGAGACTCTGCCCCTGCCTTTCTCCCTCCTAGTCTGGGGTATTGTGCAGCTTCTGGACTTCCTGAGCTGGGAGTTAATCTGTAACTTTGTGTTTAATATATCTGATGGACTTTTACCAGTTTGCTTAAACCTTTATGTTCTGGACACCAGTTGCAAGGAGCAGAGCAGTTCCTGCATGACAGCACTGGAGATGTTTCAGTAATGCTCCAAAGTCTCTTTGTTTCTCCCTGCTACATTGAGGTTTTAGGATTACTTTCTAGGGCCTCCTATGTCTGCTGACTAGGAGGAGCACCTTGGTGTCCTGCTTCAGATATCTGTTTTTCATCTCTGAAGAGTTTGGGAGAAGGTGGTCAGCTACAGCAGAAGGCAGCAGACCAGGTCTGAGGAAGCTGCTTTGCAAACTGTTGAGCTAGTGCTGGGGTTTGGTACAAATCCCACAAGGTTCTGCTTTAAATAAATAAATAACTAAAGATATGCTCAGCTCTATCTGAAAAGCAGAGCTCAGATCAAACAGCTGAACTGAGCCAACCAACATGCTCCCATCCTTCCCTGCTGCTCTGTTCTCACTACCTTTCCCTTTGGACAGCTGCTGGAAGACCCTCAGGCATGTCCCATCTCAATATCTACCTGAGCATCTCCATGCCCTTTGTGTGCAGATAGAGGCTCTCACAATTCTCTCTCCCCCTGTGTGCTTTCATTTTTTCCCCCCTCCATCCTGCAGTTCAAGAACCCCAGTTATTTTAGCACAGTAAACAGTTTTGTTTTTTTTCTGACAGTTAGTGACATGAATAAATCGTTTTCCTCTCCTCCCCCTAGTTTATTATTTAAGGAGAGAAGATGATTAAATCCAGCAGAGCTGATTTGAACTCTCTGTCAGCAGGAAGAGGGCGGCCGATGGGGGTCTGGCAAACCGCAGAGTTTGCCTTCATCAGCATCTTGGGAGAAACAGAAATGCCAGCTGCTTGGAAACATCTGGTTTGGGTTCTTGTCCCTCCCCCCTCTTCTTCTTTCCCCCCTCTTCTTCTTTCCCCCCTCTTCTTCCCTTCTCTCAGCATTACTGACTCTAAATGTTGGATCCAGTGAGGAGACAGCTTGGTTTCTCCTCTTCTGCTCAAGTACCAGAGCTCTCCCAGTCCAAGTGAGAGTCAGCCAGAGCAGTAAGACTACTACCAGCTGCTCACAGGTTTCTGAAGGAAAAGCTCTTTCTGTCTGGGGCCAGGATCAGTGCACCCAATGACCCAGTCTCTGGTTAATGTCATTCCAGCAGGAAGCAGGGAAGGAAAGCCAGGGCCTCTCTATGCAAAGGGAGAAAGTGTTTTCCTAACTTTGGTGGCATGGAAACAGAAGCAGCTAGAGCAAAATAAGCCCCAGTAGAGTTAATTAAGTGTTGTATTTGAAAGGTGGAATAGAATGCAGTTGCTTTCCATCTGTTGAAGGTAACTTTTCTTTCTCTTTAGGGCTGGATGAGGGTTGAGTACCTGTGCTGTTTGGGATGGGACACAATCAGGAGTGGTGCATTAGTGAGGGCCTTGAGAGAGCAGTTGTGAGCTCCCCTGGGATGTATTTTTGCTCCTCAGCAAGCCCTTAGCCTGCCTGGCAAAGGCACTATGCTATATATACAGTTGGTAAAGAGGCACAAGATAGAAGGGGAGAGACTTTTCAGCTGGTCAGGTTGCAATAGGACAAGGGGGAATGGATATAAGCTGAAGGAGGGGAGATTTAGACTAGAAATTAGAAGGAGGTTCTTTACCCAGAGGGTGGTGAGGCACTGGAACAGGCTGCCCTAGAGAGGTTGTGGCTGCCCCATCCCTGGCAGTGTTCAAGGCCAGGCTGGATGTGGCCCTGGGCAGCCTGGTCTGGTGGGTGGCATCCCTGCCTGTGGCAGGGGGTTGGAGCTAGATGGTCTTTATGGTTCCTTCCAACCTAGGTCATTCTGTGTAGGGTTGGAGAGTCCTTTCCTCTCCCCTTTCTCTTCTGTGAAAGTGGTATCCACTGGAGGCTGAACTAACCAAGGCAGTGCATCTGTAGAGCAGAGTGTCATCCAATGCTCAGATCCTGCTATGTCATCTCTCACTGGGGTTTATCCTGACTAATGAAGCATGAGCTAAATAACCCAGGCAGTGTCCTATACTGTTGTGGTCAACCAGCTCAGCATTGGCTTGGGTTCTCCACCAGCCAGAAGGGAACTGGTGGCTGTGCAGTGCAGACAACCCCTGAAGGGTGAATCTCAGCTGTCACTGGGGTTAGGAACCTGTGACTTCAAATGATTGGTGCTGTTTCTTGCAGTCCAGATGCCATTGAGACTGGAAAATTCAAAGTAATCTTGTTTGGTGTCTGCCTGCACCTTGCTAGAGGGGAATTCTGTTCTGCTAACAAATGTGCCCAAATGAGCTAGTTCATGTCCAAAGCTCCTTCTCTCAGCATTGAAATGAAGATCCTCACCTCACCTGGGCACATCTTCCCCTGCCAGTATTTGAGTGGAATAGATGACATCTCCTGGTATTTAGGCAATAGAAGATGACTTGTAATGCTTCAGCTTTTCCTGAGGTTGTCCTTTCACCTGCCTGCCTTTTCTCTTCACTCTTCTGTGCTTCTGCTGACTGACTTTATTTCCCTTGCTCTTTCTAACCCTCTTTCTGGTCCTGTTGGAGTTTGATTTCTGCTGAGGGGAAGATGGAAAAGGTCAGGCTCTCACTAGTGAAGCTTTACTTAATTTGTCTGTCAGCAAACTTGCATTTATGTTGCTAATATGAACTACCAGGACCCTCTTGGATGCATGGGCCCCATGGTTGCTTGTTTATTTACTTATCTTCTGTTATTTTCTTCCTCCCACCTGACTCAGTATTCCCAGTTTTACCTCTCCTACAAGAGAAAAGCTTAGTAGATTCTAAACAATAAGCAAACCTGACATTTGCAGCAGTCTAATCCACCAGAACTGGGATGCATGCAGCAACATTGCTTTGTTTGGGCTTGTTTCCACTCTTTATTTTAAATCCTCTTTTAATCAGGAACTAATGACAACTGTTGGTTGTGAGAGCTGATGCACAGGAGGAAAAAAAAAACCCAACCCAAGATCACAAAACCAAACCAGAAACCACCAAAGCAGTTTGCATTCAAAATAATGCAAACTGTTATAAATAGGAAGCTCTGCAAGGATATAATCAAGCTAAATTGCCCATTGTGGCTCTCACCAGAGATGGTTTCTTGCTTCTGCTCTCTGGGTTGGATTGTTGTCTGGATTTAGGGAAAATTCTCTCTTGATTCCAGTTAGAAACCTATGCAGCAGCAGCTGCTGGTTGTTTCAAGGGTGGGTTTTGCTCTGGTGTGGTTTTGTTGGGGTTTTTTTTCTTTTTTTGGTGTGGATTGAGTAAATCTTTTGGTGGCTTGGATATTGCTATTCAAATTGTCCCATGAAAATTGTCTAAGAGACTTGTTTTGCTCTTTTTCTGCAGCTAAACTGTCCCTGGGAGGTGGACTCATTTCCTTGGGACTGGGCATGGACAGACAGATGTGGAGAAGTCTTGCAAGGGGTCAAAACAGCAGCATGCCTGGAAAATGGCTCTGACTTGGGAATAGAGAAACTCTCTCTGCCTGCAGATGGTATGCAATAAGCTCTGGATTTTAATGACTTGCTGCAATTTATCCTATTGAAAGTAGCTGAGTCTGGAAAGAATTGGTAGCTGATGCTGAAGTTTCCATGCAGATCATAAAGCATTTCATACTTGGGTACTTGGTTTTTTTTTTGGTTCTAATTTCACAAAATGATAAAATCACAGCATAGCAGAGTTTGGAAGGGACTTCTGGAGATCATGTAGACCAAACCCCCTGCTAAAGTAGGGTCAGGTTGCTCAGGATTGTGTCTAGATGGGTTTGGGACCTTTCCAGAGAAGGAGACTCCACAATCTTTTTGGGCAGCCTGAGCCAAGGTTCTGGCACCTTCACAGGTAAGAAGTTTTTCCTCATGTTCAAATGGAACTTCTTGGGTTCCAGTCTGTGCCCCTTGTCCTGTCACTGGGTACAGCTGAAAAGAGTCTGGCCTCCCACCCTCTAGCTATTGAGAAGAAGTCTTCTCAGTCTTCTCCAGGCTAAGCAGCCCCAGAGCTCTCAACCTTTCCTCATAAGAAAGATGATCCAGGCCCCTCATGGCCACATTATTCTTAATGCACCCTGGGATGCCATTGGCCTTTGGCCACAAGAGCACCATGCTTGGCTCATGGTGAACTTGTCCACCAGGACTCTTAAATCCTTCTCTGTGGAGCTGCTTTCCAGCAGGTCAGTCCCTAACCCCTACTGATCCATGGGGTTATTCCTTCCCAGGTGCAGGATCTTACACTTGCTCTTGTTGAATTTCATTAGTTTCTTCTCTGTCTAAGCCCCTAGCCTGTCTAGGTCTCACTGAATGGCAGAACAGCCCTTTGTGCCATTGCCTCAGCTGTGTTGTACACAAATACCTCATGATATCTGATTGCTTTTCCATGTTTTTATTGAAATGAAGTATTTGTGGAGATGGCTAAGTTGGGCAACAGTATTCTAGCCTTCTGATTTTTCTGCTAAATGCCCATGATCTCTTTAAATGTGTTAATAATTTGGTGGTTGTTTTCTGCTTCTCAGAGCAGCATAGATGTCTTTCAGTTGTGGCATGACAATGAAGCTTGCCATGAACATAGCAAAACATGACAAAGCTCTCCTGGTTCTGGAAGGCAAGTGTTGCTTGATGATGTCACTCTAGTCCCAAAATATGGTCTTTTACTTATTTATTCTGCATGTGTGCCTCTCTCAAAGCATTTTCCTCTGCCCTTCATTGCATGCAGAGCAACCTTTGCCAAGGAGTGGTAGCGTCCTGAGGGTTAAGTGACCTGATTTAATCAGTTCTGCTTTCTTCTTTCTAACCTCAGAAGGCAGAGACCCTGAACTGAAAAGTCTATCAAAAGATTCTAATTAGCACATGGCAAATAATAACATAAAGCCTGACTTGAAAGGGGATTGATTTCCATTTTCAAAAGGGTGGAATTAGCCCAAACCAAAAGCATGGCACCTATTGAATGCTCCACAACATCTTTGTTTTGTTTTGTTTTCTTTTGGCCTACTTCTTGATAGGAAGTCAAGCTCCTGGCTGGAGTTAGAGCTCACATCAAAGAGTTGTCCTGTTTGGACATGTTGACAAGTCACTGATGTCCTTGTTGGCTGTAAATGTCAACCTGACTGTCAGGAGGCAGCTACATATGAGAGAAGTGAAGGTGTCTGGTCTCACCTCCTGCTTCTTTGTGTGACCCACCTGTGACAGGCAGGAAAGATCTTGCTTTGATAAGCAGCTGAGAAGGGCACTGGCTTGTAGCTGAGCATGACCTTGAGTCTTCTGGGGTGCAAAGAGTTTAGACAAACTCTTCTCTCATCACAAACTTGCTCAGAAAGTCCCACAAGCAGGAGCTGCTTTTTACCGGCCTTTGTCTTCCCTTCCACGGAAGATAGGCACACCTGGAAAGATGATTTTTGGGCAGGCCAACATTGGAGGGGGTCTTGGAAAAAGGCCTTGTTCATCTGGCATTAGCCACATCCCAGCCTGCAGCATCTTTGGTCAAATAGCTGGTAAGCTGCTGTGTTTTTGCCAGTTGGAGAGGAAGAGTTTTGCTGGGCTCTCAGGGAACTCTTTCCTCCACCTGCAATTGTTCAACTGAACCTTCATCTTTATTGCTGCTTTCTTCATTCTTCTGCTGGCTCCTAGTGACAGTGATTATACCAAATGTGGCTCATTCCATCCACTGTGGAAATGATTTTCAGGCTCAACTGTCTCTTTCAGTGGTTGGAGGATTGTTAAAAATACCAATTTTTTTTTTTGAAGTAAGGTTTCCTCTCCTCCCTGCTTGATTTCCAGTCCTGCATTAACCTGCAAAGGAGCAAAACTGCTGACTTCATTATGTTGCATTAATTAATTATCTCTATAGCAACATGCATCCATGTCATAAATATGGGAATTCAGCAGCCCAGCTGGATGGAGGAAGAGCTAATAGATAAATAGGGAGAAAGGCACTGGTTTATTACTGTTTTTTTTCCATACTCCAATATTTGTAGTAGTTAAGGAAATGGGAGATTACTAGTAAAGTCATATTTTGTATGTATTTGTATATATGTGTATTTGTAAGTTATATTTTGTATGTATTCTCCATTACCTAGATCCTTCATGTTCCTTCTAAAGAGGTTTTCCAAGTTGCTGGTTTGCTTCCCCACCTCCTCAAAGCATTGTTTTGTGTCTTTTTATCTTTATTTTGTATTGAACTTTGGAGATGCAGGCAGCAGGGCTCCTTCATCCAGGAGGAATCCCTTTGGCTTTAGCAAAGCCACCCTGCTAGGGATAGTTCTTCAGGGGAAGGGAAGGTTGTGGATCTTGGGAAGGGAATACAGTGCATTTGGGTAATGTATGAGGGTGACTGAGTGTGAGACAGGAGTTGCCAAGAGGAGGAGAAGCTGGGAAAAGGGATTTTGAGAAGGCTGAGATGCTCTGCTCCACTTTGTGTGAGTAGTCATGACTTGTCTGGCTTTTAAAAGTCTTGGCTGGGCTGTGCTGCTGTCTCTTCCCTAACTTGGCACTACTGTCCTGGATAAAAGGCAGAGTAGAGGTGTCTGTAGGAAGCATGCTTGTGCATTGTGCTGGGGCTGAGCCCTCTGCATCAGATCTCAGATAGGGATTCTCTTTCCCTGCCTCCCAGGAGCCTGTAGCTGATGTGGTGTCCTAAAAATGCAGCATCAATGGTTTGTGATGATAGCTACAAAACTGGGCTGGGAAAAGAGCTAAGTAGTTGTTTCAGGGGAGGAAAAAAATATGGTAAGAAGAGACTCTAATTGTACTGAAGGTCTAAAGCTCCCCAGAGAATGAGACCTGGTGCTTTTCTACCTCTTCTTTTTTTGGCAGTTAGTCTATTCACTGAAGAGTTTTGTTATTTGTTTGCCACCATCAGCTGTGAAGCTGATCGATTCTTACTGCTAATGACAACTCTCCAGTGAATAATTTATCCAGTTCATCTATTTTGATTTTTGGCATTTGGCAGGTCCTAGGCAGGGTCTCTCTCTGGAGGCATCTCAGAGTGCATGGCTCCTGATTTATACAGCATGCTGGCTTTGGGAAACTCTGCATGGATGTGCTTGGAGGGGTGAGGAGCTGCTGTTCTCAGAGAGAGAGTGGTTTAGGATGGCAGAAACTCTGATGTTCTGTTTCATGCAGAAGGAAAAGACTTTGGGATGTTTGCTTAGTTTTGCACTGAGGTGGAGGAGAGAAAATTCATGGTAAAGATGTGATGGACACTAAATAGGTGAGCTGCTGGGATGAATCACAGAATGTTAGGAGCTGGAAAGGACCTTGAAAGATCATCTAGTCCAACCCCCCTGCCACAGCAGGATTCCCTAGACCAGGTCACACAGAAGCATGTCCAGATGGATTTGGAACAGCTCCAGAGAAGGAGACTCCACAGCCTCTCTGGGCAGTCTGCGCCAGTGCTCTGGCATCTCAGCTAGGAAAAAAAATTGTCTTGTACTCACAAGGAACCTCCTATACTTCAGCTTACAGCCATTGCCTCTTGTCCTGTCACTGGGCTTCACTGAGAAGAGCCTGACCCCATCCTCCTAACACCCACCCTTCACACATTTAAAAGCATAGATGAGGTCACCCCTTAGCCTCCTCTTCTCCAAGCTCAAGAGACCCAGCTCCCTCAGCCTTTCCTCACCAGGAAGATGTTCCAGCCCCTTCATCATCTTGGTGGCTCTGTGCTGGACTCCTTCAAGCAGTTCTTTTTCTAACTCCTGTTTATTCCCCATGCTGCATGCATTGGTATCCAGGCATTTCAGGGAGTGAGCTGAGCATGCCAGTTCTACCCTAGAGGGGTGGGAGGTCTTCTAGTCTGTATTAGTACTAGAACACTGGCCCAGTGGTGCAGACCTGGCAACAACCCCATCCCCCTTTGAATCTAGTTTAAAGCTCTATGGATGAGCCCTGCTAGTTCTTCTCCTAGGATCCATTTTCCCCTGGAAGAGAAGCCTTTCCCACCTCCTACCACCTGGCCTGGTATCTTGTAATACCAGCCATTATCAAAGAACCCAAAGCCCTGCCTGTAGGACCAGTCTCAGAGCCAGGTATTTATGGACTGAATTCTTCTACTCCATTCCAAATATTGCTCATGTGCTCTGTATTTAGTTAACTGCCCTACCAAAGACTGGGAAGGTTTAACTCCTGAGTGCAGGGCACTGCACAAACCTCACTTTAAACATCAGTGCTGTCTGCCTGAGATCTGTGCAGAAAGGGCTAAGCTGTAAACCAGCCTACCCTTTCCTCTATACATTTAAAAAAAAACCCACCAAACCCTGTTAACTTGGTAATATTTTTGTTTCCCTAGAACAGTCTTTATTTTGGTAGCATGTACAAAGTTTCAGCTGGTCTAAACCACTGTGATTTTGAAGCCAAGCTCTCATGTTCCCAGCAGAGAAGGAGGTGAGATACTCAGAGAACCTCCTTTCTTAATTCAGCACTGCACTTGCCAGCCAAATTCTCCAAAGAGCCCAGTTTGCTGACATAAATGGGGTTTGCTGATGTGCTGAAAAAAGAAGGAAGTGCCAGAGAACATATTCCTCACTGGGTCCAAGTGTCTCCCATTTTTATCTTTCTCTTCCATATGTTTCCCCTGTAATGAGAGGAATTCTTTATCATTAAAGTGAGATATAATTGAAAAATTAAAGTTAAAATGAATGAATGCTGAAATAAATTTACTGACAAAAATAAATGTCTGTCCTTCAGAGCCTATAATTGTAATTGGAGTGGGCTACAGATTAATTACCATGTATTGATTGCACATCTCTAGGGGGGTGGACTGAAGAGCAGTGTTGGGAGAAATTCTTGCAGATGAAGGTGAGTTAAGATTTGCTGATAATGTTCTGAAGATTTGCCTTGGGAAGAGGCAGAAAAAGCTGTTTTCCCTGCAGAAAGTTTAAACAAAATGTGTTGTTTAAAATTAGGGCTAAGAATTGGCAGGGGCATTTGATAGATAGGATGAGAATTCTGCTCCAAAAATATTAATCACAGAATCATTAAGGTTGGAAGAGACCTCTAAGATCATCAAGTCACCACCATCTCCCTAAACCATATCCCTAAATAACACATCTAGATGCTTTTTTAAACCCCTCCAGGGATGGTGACTCCACCACTGCCCTGGGCAGCCTGGGCCAATGCCTGACAACTCTTTCAGGGAAGAAATTCTTCCTAATATCCAATCTAAACCTTCCCTGTGGCAATTTGAGGTCATTTCTTCTTGTCCTATCACTGGTAACCCAGGAGAAGAGACCAGTTCCCATCTTGCTACAAACCCCTGTGACTGAAATGTAGGACCTGGTACTTGACCTTGTTAAACCTCATCCCACTGACCTCTGTTGACTGATCCAGCCTGGCCAGGTCCCTCTGAAGGGCCTTCCTACCCTCAAGCAGATCCACAGTCCCTCCTAATTTGGGTGCCACCTGCAAACTTACTGAGGGTGCACTCAATCCCTTCGTGCGGATCATCAATAAAGGCATTGGACAGAGTCCCCAGTACTCAGCCCTGGGGGACACCACTCAGGACTGGTTGCAAACTGGACTTAGCTCCATTAACCACTACTCTTCAGGCTCAGCCTTCCAGCCAGTTCCTTACCTAACAAAGAGTCCACCTAGCTAAAACAGGAACTGCCAGCTTCTCTAGGAGGATATGGGAGGAGACAGTGTCAAAGGCTTTACTAAAATCCAGGTAGACAACATCTACAACCTCTCCCTTGTCCATAAGACAGGCCATCTGATGTGGTTGCAATCAAAATGATCTGCTCCATAACCTTCTCTGGCACTGAGGTCAGGCTAACAGGCCTTGTAGTTCCCCAGATCCTCCTTCAGACCCTTCTAATAGATGGTTGGCAGATGGGTAATTGATGATCTGAATCATTAGTTAGGTGCATGAAGAATATAGATAGGATGTTGAAGCAAATAAAGATCCTGCTGCAAATGGAAATTTGGTGGGAGGAACAGCAGGCTTCCATTTGGTCTTGGCTCCCTCTACATTCTTTCCCCCCAGGCAGGTGTCCCCTGTTTCCCAGTTGGTGGGGAGGAGGAATGTGACAGCATGAGGTGTCATTTTAAGGGAAGTGTTGGCAGATTGGCTTGCAGAAGACCACCTGTTTTGGTCCAGTGGGAGGAGATGACATCCCAAATTCCCTCCAACCCAAGATGTTCTGGGAGCCTGTTAAACCTTGGGGTAGGCACTGTGCAAAACACCTGCAAGCAGGAGCCCCATAGAGCAATCCATGCACCTCAGCAAAAAACCTTCTGCCTGATGCTGAAGAGGGTTTTCTTGCATGGCAAAGGACTCACTTCCAACCTTGGTGAATCAATCCCTTTAAAGAGAACTCTGCCTTCTCTGCCATTAATATTTTATCTTTTGTCAATACTATGAAGGAACAGAGAGAGGGGAAGTTGTGCCACATCTCACCTTGCATCTGTAGTCTACAAGATGCCTGGCCTCCTAAATGATTCAGTGAGCTCTTCCTCAGGGACCTTCTGCTTATATGTAGCATGAGAGGTACCTGCAAGAGCCTCTTGGCCTTTTGGGGCAGGTTTTGGTGTGCAAGAGTTCCAGCCTATTAGAAGAAGAGTTTGAGTAGCACAGGGATCATAGCAACTGGGAAAAGACTCTGGTAGTAGCATGTCTCACTCCTAACCCTGCAGATAGAGAGATGCCTGGAAAAGGGAGTTGCCTCTGGGAGTTCTGTGTATCCTGGTTAGCAGAGCAGGGAGCCCCATCTGCAAGGCTCAGCCAAAGAAATCCCTTCATGCTCCTCCTGAAATATAACAGCTGGGCAAGACAACCTGCCCAAGACAGCAAAGTGTCTTCCCAGCACTCAGGTTGTCTGGAAAAGCTCCCCAAGAAGAGAAAAACTCATAAACCAAGCCCCAACAAAGACAGACCATCCCTGGCCTTGCATTTGGTTGGGTTAGTTAGAAACATGAGGTATAACATGAATAATAATAATAATGGTCAGAAAAACAATGTCTTGCAGGGTAAGTGGTTCAGAGCTAACTTTTCTTCTTAATCCTCTGGGCAGGCCTTTGGCTTCATGACCAGAGTGGCTCTACAAGCAGAAAAACTGGATCACCACCCTGAATGGTTCAATGTGTACAATAAGGTAAGAAAGAAGAATGGTAGGAGCACACAGACCTCTTCAGGGAGCAGATCCCTTTTTTTCTGAGGCATAAAACAGCAGCAGAAAGACCTGTTCAGATCAGCAGGACCTCTTCTCTCAGATCCTGGAACCATAAACTTGCAATGGGCAAGGCAATGTGTCAGGCTGTGAGCATAGAACTCTCTTACTGTTTGCTGCCTTGCCCAGCTTAGTCGAGGCAGAGGAGGTGGAGGGGCTATGGGAGGGCTGCAGAACACCTTCAATGCCCTGCACTCAGCACCAAAATCTGTTTGGGTTTGCTTAACCTCAGGGATGCCTCAGAACTTTGCACTGTGACAGGACTCAGTGGCAAGCTTGCAGCTCCCTCACTTCTTCCCTGCATCAGTTACCGTGGCTGTGCCAGACAGGAAAGGTTCCTGGGCACATGATAGCATGAACAGGAGCATAGGCAGAATCAGCCTTTGGTGGGATGGTTATTAGATGGTTACATGCTATAGCTTAGGGCCAACTGCTAGCAGTTGACTCTTTGGTATGTGTCTTCAACACTGTGCTGTCTGTAGGGGGGAAAAGCTGGTAAGTGTATGTGTTTCCTTCTCTCAGCTTGGGTTTGAGCAGTTTGTCTTCCCATAGCACAACCTCCTCTTTCTCCAGACAGTGTTTTGTTTTAAATTAAATTTAATTGGATAGATTAAAACCAACCAACCAACCAAAAGCCAGACAAACAACCCACAGAAACCAAACCCAAAGCCCTTTAGTCTTACCTCGCAGCAAAATGTTTGTCAATTCAGATTCAGAAATGTTTCTAAACTCAGATTCAGGTTGCAGAGGCAAAGTGCAAGGTAAAGTGAGAGAAGGCTTTTTTTTTTTTAGGGCTTGTGAATTCCCATCTCCCTTCAGCTGGGAGAAACTTGCAGCCACCTTCTATCACTGTTTACTGCACAAGGGATGGGGAAGTAGTGAGCAGCAATGCTATGGAGATCTCTCCACCCTCTCTTTTGCACCTAAACTTAGAATCATAGAATGCTTTGGAAATCCAACCTCCCTGCACTGAGCAGGAACATCACCAACTAGATCAGGTTGCTCAGAGCCCTGTCCAACCCTCCCTGGAATGTTTCCAGGGATGGGGCATCTGCCACCTCTCTGGGCAACCTGGGACAGTGTCCCATCACCCTCAGCATGAAGAATTCCTTCCTTCTAAATCTCTCTTCTTTCAGTTTCAAACCATCACCCCTTGTCTTGTCACAACAAGCCCTGCTAAAAAGTCTGTCCCCACCTTTCTTATTGTTCCCTTTAAGTACTGAAAGGCTGCAGTAAGATCTCCCTGGAGCCTTCTCCAGGCTGAATAACCCCAACTCTCTCAGCCTGTCCTCACAACAGAGGGGTTCCAGCCTTCTGATCATTTTTGTAGCCTCCTCTGGACCTGTCCTCCAACAGGTCCATGTCTCTCTTGACTTGCAATTCATCCTCCAGCTTCTTGCCTTGCAGTGGGGAAAGGCATTGGAAAAGCAGCCACAAACCTACTACCTTCATTGCTGAGGAGTGAGAGCACTGCCCCTTTCTGCAACCACTGTAGGTGACCCCACAAGCGATCCTCTTCTGCTCCCAGCTCTGCAGGTTGCTCTATCTACTACACAGAACAGGAGATAGGTTAGCCCTCAAGTTTCTGGGATTCCTGAGCATTTTCAGGCTAGCCTAATATGTTATCCATGCCTCTCCAGCATGGTCTGTTGTTGCATGGGATAAGGATGTCCTTGCTCCTTCTGAATTTTGCTAATCCAAGTGTTCTTTCTGGCCTTAGATGCTTCTCAGGAGGTGTATTTTGATTCATCCAGCAGGCTTGGGGAAATGGAGAGTCCTTGTTCAACTTGTCAGGCACATCCCTTGTGGTTGTCCCTTTTTATTAGTGTGGTACACAGACAATGCCTTCCTGGACACTTTTTGGGTTTGGGGTTTTTCTTCTTCTCCAGTATATTGAATAAATTCAACATCAGGAAGGAAAGTAACTTGTAATAATGAAGCATCAGTGGGTATTTAAGGCTGCTTTAATGGGTCACATCAATGTAATCTACACTTTTTCCTGGCAAGATCATACTAGGCCATAACCTTAATTCATATCTATGTCAGAAGAAAATAAGACAGTGGAGGTGGCTCTGAGCATTTCCCTGCTAAGCAGCCAGATATAAATGTACAGGTCATCTAGAAACATGCCTGGGTTTTGGAGGAGGCTGGAGGAAATATCAGGTGTTCAGGACATTATTCTTTTTGCATGGAAAACTACCTCAAAAACTGTATTCCTCCCCCCCCTCCCCCAGCATCTAATCCAAGAAGGTGTTGGCTCACAGACCCAGAAGTGTGCAAGGTTGAGCCACTTTAACATGACCTCAAACAGCATCTTGATCAGCTTCATCTTCTCTCAGTGCTCTGCATGTGGCTTAAAAATATGTATGGCCATGAAAAAAGCCCCCAGGTAGTTTTGGATGGTTTAAAAACCAGATCAGAAGGGGAGATCAATCAGAGTTATCCAAATACAAGCCATGGAGGTAAATATAATCAGGTTTGACCTTCCTATCGTGTCCTTGTGCCCATTATGCCTTGTCCATCAGACCCCTCTGAAAGCTCTGAACCCTCTCTGAAAGGGAAAGGCTGGACTAGGGCATTAGTGGCAAGAAAGAAAAGATGAAAATGGTGTTTCTACCCATTCCTCCTGGCCAAGAAGAAGCAGTTCTGTCTTGATCTGCTGCTGCAGCAATAGGAGAGAAATTTGCAAGTTGACTCGGTCAGGATAGATGAGGGTAGAGGGGAAGGAGATGAAAATCATCCCAATTACTGGAGCTGTCTTGGGGAGGAAGGGACAAACATGACTAATGCTGCATGAATGATTTGCAGAAAATGATTTCTTGGACAAAGTTTGCCTTTATAGAGGCAAACTGTCAAAGGCCACAATGTAAGTTTTCTGATGTGTGCATGAGTCAGAATTGTTTAACGAGGAAATGAAGCAGCCATGGCCCCCAGGCCTTTCAGCCAGGTTACCCAGGGGATTAATGCTCCTCTCAGGGACAACAAAACTCCAGCATCATCTCCCAGTGAAGAGCATTTGTTCTTAAGGTCTCTTCCAGAGACAATTAGGCTCCTAATTTCAGGCTGTGGGTTTACAGGGAGTATGTCTGCAATGTCACCAGATGTGAAACCTAAATGCAAAACAAGGGTGTGGGTAACTCAGGCATTCAAGTGTTGATGCTGGTGTTCTGCTTCTATAAATATTTCTCATGGTTTGTAGCTGTACTCAGTTTATATTTTTCCTTTCCTGATACACTATCTTATTTTTTTTTATCCTTTCTGTCAGCCCACTTGATACACTTGTGAAAAGAATTGTTTATTCAGCCATTTATTCAGTGATTATCTGTAGCAGAAAGCCAACAACTAAGAATTTGTGGTTTCACACAAATGCAGCCTGAAGAACTAGACTTTCTTCCTTCCTTTTCCTATTTTTTCACCATTTTTTTTAAGAAAAAAAGCTTACATAAATGCAGTTGTTAAAAAAAAAAAATAGGGTTTCAGGTCAGCTGAAATTATTAGTGTTGAACTCAACAGAAATTTACAACAGAAAGTAGCAATTGGAAACAAAAATATCAAACCACTGCTTTGTGTATTTTTGAAATGAGATGTTTCTGTTTGGAAGTGATGTTTGGACCAAAAATTAAGCTAATGTTTATTTTAAAACAAGAAAGAAAGAAAGAAAAGGAAATGTTTGGCACTTCCCCAGTGAAGCTTTGTTCCCCATTTTTTCCTTGCTTTAAGTTTTGTTTAGGAAGAAATAAGCAAAACTTGGTCTTGAGCTGCCTCAGAATGACCCCCACCTCCCTGACCAAAAAAAACCCCTACATGACAAAAAATCCATTAATTACATGGTTATTAATTGGTTGAATAAAAAGAAAATAAAAGGGGAAGCTGCCAAGCATTTGACATTTTCCTTCTAGCAAATATTTGCTTTTCTCATTTGCTCTGATTTGGGAAAACATTCCTTGCATGCCTAATGAGGAGCACATCCTGAAATCCCTTTGGCTTCTCTCTTTTCAGGTGAGTCAGGTCATCTCTACCCCTGAGCCAGGAGAAGGTTCAAAGGCTCCTTCATGGACACCACTTAAAACTCATGGTCTGCTGAAGTTACCTGCAGACTCATGGATGAGGGCTGGCTGGAGAAGTCCTCTCATCTCTGGTGTCCATCCCCTCTGGTTGCTTCTCAGGTGCCTGCACAGATACTCCATACCATGACCATGAAGTGGTCAGGTGAGTTTAAGGGAACTTGTAGCCTTTTGTTTCTTAGACTAGGTTTAAGACTTGAATTAAAGCAGGAGCACACTCTCTGCAATGGTTCCTTGCTGCTTATCAACCTCTTAAGGCCTTGTGTGGTGGGTTGACCCTGACTGGGTGCCAGGTGCCCTCCAAAGCCACTCTACTCTGTCCCTTCCCTTAGCAGAAAGAAAATAGATCTAAAGGCTCTTGGGTCAGGATAAGGACAGGGAGAGATCATTCAGTTAACTGTCATAGACAAACCAGGCTTGACCTGGGGAAATCAGTTTGTTACTCATCAAATCAGAGTGAGATAATGGGAAATAAATCTAAAACCTTCCCCCCCACACCTCTCTCTTCTTTCTAGGTTTAACTTTACTCCCAATTTCTTCATCAACTGGTCCACTGTGGGTCCCTTTTATGGGGTGCAGTCCTTTAGGGACAGACTGATCCAGCATGAGTCCCCCACAGGGTTACAAGTCCAGCCAGCAAACCTGCTCCAGGGCTTTTCTTTGCATGGGTCCACACGTTCTGCTGGGAGCCTGCTCCAATGCAGGCTTCCCACAAGGTCACAGCCTCCTTTGGGAGCATCCACCTGCTCTAGTGTGGGGTCCTCTATGGGCTGCAGGTGGATATCTGCTCTACCATTGATCTCTGAGCCTTGCCACATCATGGTTTTCATCATGGGCTGCAGGAAAATCTCAGCTCTGGCACCTCAAACATCTCCTCCCCCTCCTTCTTCCCTGATCTTGTTGTCTGCAGACTTGTTTCTCTCCCATATTCTCCCTCCTCTTGCTGGCAGCTATTGTGCAGGGTGTTTTGGGTTTTTTTTGCCCCTTCTTAAACATATTATCCCAGAAAGTGCAGAAAGTTATGTCCTGGCCAGCAGTGAGTGAGTCTGTCTTGGAGCTGGCTGGCAATGGTTCTACTGGACATGGGGGAAGCTTCTAGCACCTTCTCACAGAAACCACCCCTGCAACCCCTCCCCAACACCTGGCCATGTAAACCCAATACACTTTGATTCATTCTTCAGTAGGCTGGGTTTTTTTAAAAGCCTATAATAAACTCTGAAGACCTGTTACTGAAGAGATAGAAGTTAGAACATAAACAAACTCATATGCATGTTGTTGGTTTTTTTTGCATGGAAGATGCTTTTAGTATCATATTTAATGTTCCAAGCAAAACCATGGCTTACAGGGAGCTTTGCAGTCTGGGTGCTTTTGAAAGGGTAGATACCAACTCTGTTTGATCTTGAGCTATTTGGGGCTTTTTATTTGCATTTTGTGGCTCTTATCTTGTAAACAAAACCTCCTTTCTATGTCTGTAGATCAGGATGTCACCCACAGAGCTCTGTGGAGGTGGGAGACAGCTCTGGAAGGTGTAAGAGACAGATTTCAGGCACAAATGGAAATCAGGGATGGAAGAGCACTTTGGTTTGGATGAATTTGCTGGAAAGCTGCCATGCCTCACCCAAAATGCAGAGAGGGCTGATAGCTGCCCCTGGGTGCTTGGCCTTTGATATGGGTTAACCCAATGCCAGGGGCTAGGGAAATAAATATCATACACAGAGCTGACTTCAGCCATGTATCAGAGGGCAGGGAGAATAGGAGAAGGGCAGTGCAGGAGAGAGCTTGTTTGCTCAAGGGATACATCAAGTTTGGAGATTCAGGTCAGATGGGGGGGAGGGTTGTTAGGGGAGGGCTCTCAGATTATTGCAGGCTTGCTCCTGGCATTCAGCCACAGAATGGTTAGGGGTTGCAAGGGACCTCTGGAGATCACATAGTCCAAACCCTTGTTAAAGCAGGGTCATCTAGAACAGATTTCCCAGGATCATGTTCAGGCAGGTTTGGAATCTCTCCAGAGGAGGAGACTCCACAACCCCTCTGGGCAGCCTTGGCCAGGGCTCAGGCACCCTCACAGGAAAGTGTTTTTCCTCATGTTCAGATGGAACCTCCTGGGTTCCATGTTGTGCCCACTGCCCCTTCTCCTGTTGCTGGACACTACTGAAGAGTCTGGCCCTATCCCCTTAACCCCTGCCCTTTAGATTTTCCTTAGCATTGGGAAGATCTCCTCTCAGTCACCTCTTCTCCAGGTTGAGCAGCCCCAGGGCTCTCAGCCTTTCCTCCTCACAGAGATGCTCCAGTCCCCTCAGCATCTTCATAGCCTCTGCTGGAGTCTCTTGAACTGGAAAGCCCATAAATGGACACAAGACTCCAGATATGACCTCACTAGGACAGAGTAGAGGATTAGGAGAACCTCTCTGGACCTGATGGCCACACTCTTAATACATCCCAGGAGACCATTGGCCTTCTTGCCCATGAAGGCACATTGCTGGCTCATAGTGAACTTTTCATCTATCAGGACTCCCAGGTCATTTTCCATGGTGCTAATGCTCTGAGCCATTGGAAATCTTGTGACTGAGAGTTGCTTAGGAGGCTTTCTGCTGGTGGCTGATGCCTGCTGAAGAGGAAAACCCAGAAGGAGCAATGGGGAGGCCCCCAGTGTCCTGCTGTACATGCCACTTTGTTCCACGCCACCATGCAGGGGCACAGAGAGACCTTGGTTGATCTCCAGTCCTGAGTCCTTGAATGTTGCTGCCCAGTGGGATGGGAGACAGGTCCCTTCTCATCCTCTGAAAGGCAAAGGTACTAAAAAGCCACTCTCCAAATCTCCCTGCTTCTGAAGCTACTCTGCCTGGTGGTTCTGCTCTTTTGCAAGGCTCTTGTGGTCACAACCAGAGCATTAGCTCTTTCAGCACATGTGCATGAATGAATGAATGTGTTCAGGAATGAATCAGGCAGTTGTTGCTGTTGTGTGCAAGCCAGGTTTTTCTAATGTAGTTATCTCTTGTTTCTGGAAAGGTTATAAAAGTAAATAATCCTGCTGTAACACAGTGTCCTCACAGTCCCTGCCTAGCTCCATGGATAACTCTTCCTGAGGCTGACTTGTGGTGATTAATAAGCTACAGAAGTGCTTTATTTATTTATTTAGTTTAAAAAGGGAGCAAAAGAGCTGAGAATGTGCCTTGAAGAAGCTTGTTCCCTTCATGTGCCCTGTGCTCCAGGCTAATTAGCTTTGGTTTCTTCCTCCAGCACTAACTAGGGGAACTGCTCTGGGTTTTTTCCCCTCCTCCCCTTCAATGCTGATCCCCAGCACTGTGAGGATTAGCAAGTGACCAAATGCATTGGAAGGTGACCTTCCTCTGCCTTAAGATCCCTCCTTGCAGGTCTCAACTGCTGGGCTGCCATGGGGGCAGCAGGCAGCATCCCCATAGATGAGGTAAGCAACATCAAGCCTCTTTCTGCACCCTGTCTAATGCCTGGGGAGTCTGGAGATGAAATGGGGCTGGGGAGGGGATGTGAGCAGGGCTGGAAGCACAGAGCTGGGCAGGAGAGATGCTGACCCTGTGCAGGAAGGGCTGAAGTGTATCACTGCCTCTCTTCCTGAGAGTTGGACTGTGCTGAATATTGTTTGTATTTAATCACATATTTATGCTGCTCCTGCCTCTGTAATGAGGCATTTAGCACTCTTTCAGAGAGCTGGGTATGAGGCAGTTCCTTCAGCTGTAGCCAGGAGACCACTGGGAAGTAGGCTGGTGCTACCCAATGTTTCTCTGAACAACATCAAGTGCATGGAATAGAGCTACCAGGTTTCTTACATTCTAGGTGCATGGTGAAATGCACCCTGGTAATGTTCACATGCAGCTAGCTGGTCACCACCACCCCAGTCTTCTGTTGGATGCAGAGAGTGAGAGGACAACTGCTTTCCAAAAAATAATGAGAATAATGGTGTCTTTTTCTGGAAGGGGTCTCAATATTGCACCCTTCTTCCTCCATCCCATGTGAGAAAGATATCTTGCATGGGATTTAAGTTCTCCAAATTTGCATTCCCTAATTGACCACAAACAATTCATCTTTGTAGACCACACGTGTTCTCCTCAGCCCTCCAACTCATTTGGCTTCCCACAAACACATCTCCAAAACTCTCCAGTTGGAATCCTAGAATCACTTTGGTTGGAAGAGACCCTGAATATCATCAAGTTAACCCAATATTGCCAAGTTCACCACTAAACCATGTCCCTCAGCAGCACATCTACACAGCTTTGCAAGCCCTTCAGGGATGGGGACTCCACTGCTTCCATGGGCAGCCTGTGCCAATGCCTGACAACCCTTTTGGGGAAGAAATTTTTCCTAAAGTCCAACCTAAACCTCTGCTGGCACAACTTGAGGCCATTTCTTCTTGTCCTATCACTTGTTCCTTAGGAGAAAAGACTGACCCTCACCTCCCTACAACCTCCTTTCAGGGGGAGGAGAGCAAGAAGGTCTCCCTTGAGCATCATTTTCTCCAGGCTAAACACCCCCAGTTCCCTCAGCCACAAAAGACTTGTGCTCTAGAACTCTCATTTGACAGTGGTCAAATCTCAGTTGACCTTTGAAATCTTTGACTTGGGAGGGGAAAACCTTCCAGCCCAGGATGGATGCTGCTCTCTGCACATGGGGCTGTGTGTGTGTATATGTCTGCTGCAAAATAAATTCCACTATGAGGAAGGGAGTAGCACCTAATCTTCCTGCTCCCTAGATTTAACTGTACCATTAGCTGCACCCTGCATATAAAACTAATTTTATCATTTGTAAATGTAGCTGAGAGGGTTTTATACAGGAATGTTGGGAAGTGATGAACTGCTTTCAATGGATTTATAAAGAAGTTTAATGCATAAAGCTCCCTCCCCCCCTTTCCACCTCCCTTCCCTCTGTCTTGGAGTTGAGTACAACAGAAAACATGTCCATGCTAAGGGCTTTGTGGCCAGCACTCAAGCCTTTAATTTTGCTTTTACAAGACAGTTTTATAACATTGAGAAGGATGGAAAAAGCTGCAAGGCATGCACACTCAGGATGCTGTGTGCTGCTGGAAAACTTTGGATAGGCTCCAGGCAATGTTTGGTGGCAAAGAAAGATGAAAGTCTTGAAAGAAAGAAAGAAAATCAGCTAAACTCTCATCCCACAATATTCCTGTTCCTGTGAGCTGGGAATGTTCTTGGATTCTGAGAAGGGCAGAAAAAAAATGTGTTTCTCCAACTGCACATGTCTGAGGGTGAGTTTTGATTCCATCCAGATTAGCTTCTGTTCTACCCTCTTGCATTTTCCTGATGTGATGAAAATATGCCATCTCATGATCTGCAAAGCTAAAAAGCTTGCTGCTTGCTGATGGTTGGCCTGATCATGGAGTTCCTATGTGGTTTCTCTGGAGATTAAAGAGGGAGAATTTCATGGTTGCTGGCTCTTCCTTTGAATCAGGAGAATGTCTCCCCTGTCTGCTTTGCCCAAGGTGAATGATGTTTGTGGGACCCAGTGATTTGTTTGGAAGGGATCTTGTCCCTTCATTTCTTTTTCTTGGATTAGTTAAAATGGTCTGACAGGTTTGGAAGTTATGAGGGAAGGGATGGACAGATGGATGTTGTGACTGTGTGTACCCTTTTTCCTGAGGAAACCAGGCTAACAAGTGTGCCTGGATGCATCACCAAACCCCCAGAACATGAGTGCCTGTCTCAAACAGCCTTGGCCCCAGATGAGGGTTTTGCAGGATCAGGCAAAGGGTTATGGATTTAGACATCTGGATTAGCAAACTGGGGCCAGGCTGATAATCAGTATTCATGGAGTGGCCTTATCATCACTGGCAGCAGCCCTCTGCTCCCCCACCCCATCACCTGAGCACTGAGCAAATATTTTGGCCAACTTTCCTCCTTAGCTCTCTACCAGGAATTATCAGAAGATCTCACTTGGTGTGGAGAAAGCTCCTCCCAGGCCAGCTTGCCCATCTCTGGCTCAGCAGCTAGCAGATTAATCTCTGTGTTAAGACACTACATGCCTGAAAAGTGTTGGGAGGATGGCTTAGAGCTGGAAGGATCACCTGAGTGTATTTTTCCATTCCATCCCTCTGGTTTTTATGTTCTTGGTTGTGTTTTAATGATTCACAGCTTGGTCTCTTCCCTGATTTTTCTTGGGTTTAGTTTTTGTTGGGTTTTTTTATTGTCCTTCTATTGAACACTGATGGAAAAAGAAAATGTTTTCTTCCTCTTTACTTAAACCTTTGGCTGACTTGCAAGGGGAAAAAAACAGCCACACTTACTGCAGCTCCCAAAGCTTTCAAATCATCAGGAGAGAGGGGAGGAGGGAGCTGCAGAGGGAAGGAAATCATTTGTACAGGCTTGGAGTGAAGAATCACCTTCCTTTAAGCTTGTAATCTGTCTGTATTCATACACATTGCTGCCTCTGATCTTTCTTCTTTGTTTCCTCTGCCCAATAGCTCTTTTCCCATTATCTTTCCTCTGCCTTTGCTGTTGGAGGCGGCATGTCCCTTTTTGCTGGACATCAAACTCCCAGGAGAGCTGAATATGGACACTGGGACTTGAAGACCAAGGTTATTGACAACAAATCAGTAGTAAAACCTTTTAATGCATCATCTGTAATTGAGGCAGTGATGGGAGGAGAGTGGGTTGGTGGTTGCTTTTTTTCTCTTGTGCATGCAGGTTTCCCCTCCCTAATGTCTTCAAAAGCATTGAGTGTGGTGGCCTCCAGCCACTGACTGATGAGTTAAAACTTGAGCAGTGCTGGATGCTCTGACAGCAGGGGAGGTGTAGATTTGATATTAGGAACCATTTCTTCCCTGAAATGGTCAAACTCTGGAAGGAGGATATCCAAGGAGGTGGTGGAGTCCCCATTGAATAGACATGTAGGTGTGGTGTTGAGGGGACATGGCTTAGTGGTGACCTGGCAGTATTAGGTTAACAGTTGGATTTGATGATCTCAAAGGTCTTTTCTAACCTAAACAGTTCTAGGATGCTAAAATAAAATGGGAGGTGAAGGATACTGCAAAGACAAGGATGAGCACAGGGATCAGTATGCTGATCATGATGTTTGCCCCAGTTTTGGGCTCTAAATCACTCTGTGTGCCTTTATATATATATATAAAGGATAAACCTGTTCTCAGTCTTACTGACACTGCTTGCAGCCTGCTCCCACAGCTGCAGAGCAGGTGGTCACTTAGGGCAGCAAAATGTTTAGTGATTGCCTAGTGAGGAAGTGACATTTTCCAGCTTGCCTAAGGATGCAAGAAAAATGCATGCATGGTCTCTGCTGGACCCACGAGGCAGTGCTGACCTATATACATGCACAATTATAAGCACAGGCAGATGCCTGCTTGCCCCACCTTGGAGCAAGGGGCTGAACCCCACCAGGACAAGAAAAAAATAGCCATTGTGGAGTTTTTCCTGAGAGATTTCCCTGGAATCAGGGATGTCAGTGAGTTTGGCAGGGTGGGAGTGATGTTGTTTAGCCAAGTTCTTGTTTTATTTGTAGATTCATAGAATGATTTGGGTTGGAAGGGATCTTAAAGATCATCTAGCTCCAACCCCTCTACCATGGGCTGGGCTGCCACCCACTAGACCAGGTTGCCTAGGGTCACATCCAACCTGCCCTTGAACACAGTAAAGAATGGGGCAGCCACAGCCTCTCTGGGCAACCTGTTCCAGTGCCTCACTACCCTCTGGGTAAAGAATATCAGGTTGGTTTATTTGCCTCTGGAGTGAGAGGTCCAGGCAGTTTGGAACAAGCAATGAAAAACTCAAGCCAGTATCCCCTCTCCATTAAAGGTGCTGAGCAAGGGGCTCCCTGCTACAGCCAGTGACCTGCCTTGAAGGCTTCAGGGCTGATACCTGGCAGAGAGAGAATCATAGAATCATAGAATGGCTGAGGTTGGAAGGGACCTCAAAGATCATCTAGTTCCAACCCCCCCGCCATGGGCAGGGATGCCAATCACTAGACCAGGTCATCCAGGGCCACATCCAGCCTAGCCTTAAACAC